>CAJQUW010005946.1:0-279894 GCA_907163375.1 Prostheceraeus crozeri | reverse complement strand
CTCTCCCTCAAACCATGCCTTCAACCCCTTCTCTCGCTCCCGATGTTCCCACTCTTACACTGCAAATGCGCCTTCATAAATTCCTTCTCATACCCCATCGCAGATTTCCGACAAGACCATATACACACAACCCTCAACATCACTTTCCTCTCATGGCCCATCGTCCCCTCTTTTTCTTTTAAATGCTTCTTCAGTTCACTTCTCTGGCAATCGTGCCACAAATACACTTTTGACCAACCAACATCTTGGCGTTATTCGGTTTTGTCATGATAATCTGTAAAGATAGAGTAAAATTTGATAGCAAGTGTTTTATAGGATACTACTTGCTGAATATGCATTGAAAGACTAAGTCATCCAAACATTTGATAGCAAGTCAGCAACCGTTTGGGTGTTAAGCTCTTGAATCCCGTTACAGGCTTACTCAGAGGGGATCTTTACTTATATCCCAGCTCCAAGGCCTCCTCGACCCACCAAATCCAACCTCGATCGGACAGAGCGTGCGTCATATCACTGTGTTGGTATCCGGGCCCCAGTTTTGACATGAAAAACCGGTGGGCGGAGTTATTTACAAGAGGAAACGACCCAAGTCACAGAGACTCATAAACGACTGCTTTTTATTCAAAAACTTTAATTATTATCATTAAATATGAATTTAAATTTTTCTGTATTTTAGTACTACTCATACAACGTTTATAAGTAGTCTGTCTCCTACAGCATAGCAAACGCTGTCGAATGTTTTTTTGAAATCAAGTCTCTAAAGGACTTGTAGTGGGAGGGCAAAGTTATAAGGGCCGTTGTAGATTTCCGGCCGGGATATCATCAAATGGCGTCAGTCATGCTGATACTGGATAATCTGCTTAACCTATAAGTCTGACACCGGTAGCCTTGATATCAGGCAAGTGGTGTAAAGTCAGATAAGTCCGATATCGGACCTCAAGATGAAACGACTTACCTGTAGTCAGTTTCTTCAACTTAGTGAAATTCCTCTCTCCGATCCCGTTCTTATATACCCTGTGAATATGCAATCGATAAGAGGGGGGGGAGGTCAGTGAAATTTGATGAAAAATGTTTTGGTGACGGTCCCAGGTCGAAATTCCACACTTTGGAAAATTTTCAAAATTTTACCCATACAAAGACACTCTGACACTTAGGATTTTTTCAGGTGAGCGAGCTCCGACCTAAAATCTTGTAACCGCTCTAACTTTTGAACGAAGACAGATATGAACAAGCCGTTTCTTTCACTGAATTTGTCTCACTCTTAGCTTTCAAACGAGCTATGGCACGACAAAATCCGTCCAATGGAAGCCAAGATTGAAGCTAGCTGTCCAGAGGGGGGGGGACGTCAGCGAAAATTTTTCTCTCCGATGGCGTTCAAATTCACCATACCGATGCAGAATTTCACGCTGAATCCGAATCTGGCCTCCGTTTTCTCATCCGATGGTTCGTTTGGGCGCTACACACCAAAACGTCCCAAATTCTAACTCTGTCGTTTTTTTCTCCTTCCGAAAAAATGTTGAAGAACTTTGTTTTTCCCTCTCATGCCGATTGCCTTGAACCACACCATACAGATAGAGAATTTCACGCTGATTCCAAATCTGAAATCCGTTTTCCAATCCGATGCTTCGTTTTGAAGCTACAGCCCAAAACGTCCCAAATTCTAACTCTGTCGTTTTTCGCCAATGTCCCAAAATCTTAAATGGCGTCTCACCTCTAAACGAAGACAGATAGGAACAAGCCGATTCTTTCAGTGAATTTGTCTCACTCTTAGCTTTCAAACGAGCTATGGCACGACAAATTCCGTCCACTGGAAGCCAAAATCGAAGCGAGCTGTCCAGAGGGGGGGGGACGTCAGCGAAAATTTTTTCTCTCCGATTGACTTGAAACTCACCCTACCGATGCAGAATTTCACGCTCAACGGAATCACGACGATCCGGCATCTCCGTTTTCTCCCCCCCATCCGATGCTTCGTTTTGGCGCTTACACACCAAAAACGTCCCATAACAAATTCTAATCTCTGTCGTTTTTTATCGAGAAAAAATGTTTGAAATTTTTTCTCCTTTCCCTTTTTCGCCGAGTTGACTGCCAGTGAAACTCACCATACAGATAGAGAATTTCACGCTGATTCCAAATCTGAAATCCGTTTTCCAATCCGATGCTTCGTTTTGAAGCTACAGCCCAAAACGTCCCAAATTCTAACTCTGTCGTTTTTCGCCAATGTCCCAAAATCTTAAATGGCGTATCACATCTAAACGAAGACAGATATGAACAAGCCGATTCTTTCAGTGAATTTGTCTCACTCTTAGCTTTCAAACGAGCTATGGCACGACAAAATCCGTCCACTAGAAGCAAAGTTGGAAGGTCGGTGTCCAGAGGGGGGGGGACGTCAGCGAAAATTTTTCTCTCCGATTGACTTGAAACTCACCATACCGATGCAGAATTTCACGCTGAATCCGAATCCGGCCTCCGTTTTCTCATCCGATGCTTCGTTTGGGCGCTACACACCAAAACGTCCCAAATTCTAACTCTGTCGTTTTTTCGAAAAATGTTGAAAATTTTTTCTCGCCGTTTGACTTGAAACTCACCATACAGATAGAGAATTTCACGCTGATTCCAAATCTGAAATCCGTTTTCAAATCCGATGCTTCGTTTTGAAGCTACAGCCCAAAACGTCCCAAATTCTAACTCTGTCGTTTTTCGCCAATGTCCCAAAATCTTAAATGGCGTCTCACATCTCAACGAAGACAGATAGGAACAAGCCGATTCTTTCAGTGAATTTGTCTCACTCTTAGCTTTCAAACGAGCTATGGCACGACAAAATCCGTCCACTAGAAGCAAAGTTGGAAGGTCGGTGTCAGGGGGGGGCCTCAGCGAAAATTTTTCTCTCCGATTGACTTGAAACTCACCCTACCGATGCAGAATTTCACGCTGAATCCGAATCTGGCCTCCGTTTTCACATCCGAGCACTCCTTCCACTCGAAACAACCCATTTTACAACCCAACATTCAGCAGATTGCACGAAAAACATCACACACTATAGCCTCAAGACAAAACCTGGCGGTCGCCCAAGACCACCACGACACTCTGTCGTTCCAGAGGGGGGGGAGTCAGACCCGAAGCACCACGGCGGCCGACCACGACACTCTGCCGTTCCAGAGGGGGGGCGCCGGTCGAGTGTTCGCCGTTTTCTTACTACTCCGATTCTACAAGCCACCTGAAAGCCAGCTCATCAAAGCGACCTCCCCATTCGAAAGAATAAGCATAGATTTCAAAGGTCCTCTGCCAAGATCTGAGTTTTCCAGTACATATATACTCACTATCATCGATGAATACTCCCGTTTTCCGTTTGCCTTTCCAACTCGCGATATGAATAGCTCCACTGTTATCCGATGTTTGACACAACTATTTTCAATCTTTGGCCTGCCAACGTATGTGCACTCCGATAGAGGCTCTTCCTTTATGTCTAGTGAAGTAAGGTCTTTTCTCAATAGTCGAGGCATTAACACCAGTAGAACCACTCCATACAATCCACGAGGCAACTCACAATGTGAGAGATTCAATGGAATTATATGGAACACGATTCTGCTAGCTTTAGAGAGCCGTCATCTTTCTCTCTCATCTTGAGAATCAATTCTCCCTGATGCCCTTCATTCGATCATTGCTATGTACCTCAACAAATGAAACTCCACACGAGCGTCTTTTTATTTATCGTCGTCGCCCATGCTCCGGTTGTGCCTTGCGAACATGGTTAAGTAACAGTGGACCCGTGCTTCTAAGACGTCATGTTCGTGCTTCTAAGTACGACCCAATAGTGGAGACTGTTGATTTAATCGAAGCCAACAACAGTTACGCCCACATCCGATTCCCCGACGGAAGGGAGGATACTGTATCCCTTCGAGATCTCGCTCCACGGGGATTCTCCTAATACTGCTGCTCGACTCACGATCCTCAATCTCCGAATTCGTTTAGCTCTCATCTCAATGTCCCTACTGAAGTTGACCGAGTGACGAGTGCAGGTGGACCTCATGCAATAGACCACATTGCTGACAATGAATCAACTTCTCTTTCTATATCCGATCTTCCTTCCCTAGCTTCCTGATAACGATCACTCGAACGAAATTCCTTTACGCGATCTCAAAGAACAATAAAGCCTGTTGAACGACTGCTGCTGTGATTGCTGTAACCTGTTTGTAAATAAATGTCTTCCATACCATACAAGTGTCGAGACTGTTTAGAAAAATCTCAACCTAAATTCATGTGACTGTTTTTGCATACTATGCAAACTTTATAGACTGGGGGTGAGTGTCGTGCATTGTGATTTTTTAGCAGTACTATTAGTATGAACTCTCCATGTTGTTTTATGTAGTCACTTTTCAAATTGTCGCAACAGTCGTAGTTCTGTTTTCAGCCAATAAAAGCCTATGCTTATCAACCGAATGTTTTCCGATCTCTACTCAACTCCACAGCTTAGGCACGACATATATATATATATAAAAAGAAAAATATTTTTTTATAATTTTTAACTTTTTTTAAAATAAGAACGGCTCAATAGCACCCAGTGTTTGCGAAGTAGATCTGAGCCGGGGGGTAGACGCGCAAGGGGGTCTGGACAAGCAGATCGGAGGAGAGGCGGACCATTGAGGACACGATTGTTCCACACGAGAGCGGGTTCGAATGACACTGTGGACAAGCGTGAGGCGTGGTTGGAGAAGGAATGACGCTAATTCAGTCTCTGTTGACCGATGGAAGTAGCGGCGGACACACCTTGGTGGAGGATGTGATCAGGGGTTGTCTGTGCAGTAGACATAAGCTTTGCAGCACGTATCTCTCGACGGAGATCTGACTTCGATACTTGACAGGACGGGCAGGAATGTCGTTGGCGTCGGTCGAAGGCACCCAGTGATGATGAGCATGGTGTAATTGAGGGCGCTGTCGAGCTTTTGAGTATAGCTACTACGACACCATACCGGTGAAGCGTACTTGGCGGCGCTGTAAACGAGAGACAAGGCACCCACGCCACAACTGGATCCGGCGAGACAACGGAGTAGACCGTTTCTCGTGTTAATCTTACTAAGGAGTTTTTCTATGTGCTGTCTGTACATCAGCGAGCGATCCAGAGTCACTCCAAGGTACACTGGGTTCGGATTGTTTGCTAGGATAGCTCCGTTGACTGAGACTTGTAACTTACGCAGAGTGTCTCGGTTGTTGAGGCGGAACGCTGTGACCGATGCTTTCGCAATGCTCAGATTGAGTCGGCAGTGCTTCAGGTATTCAGATATGGTTGTCATATCTACATTTAAAATTCGCATCAGTGCATCACTCCAGGTGGTTTCAGGGGTCAGTAGAGCTAAATCATCTGCGTAACCGAACCGCTTCGCGGATGTGTCCGGCAAGTCGCTGACATACACGTTGAAAAGTGTCGGAACAAGGGTTGACACCTGTGGTAGGCCGTTCCGAAGTCTTCTCAACCTGCTGTATTGACCGTCGTTAGTTCTCAATCTGAAGTTGGGGTTGGTCAGAAGCCCCGTCACAAATGTCACAAGATGACGATTGGGGCCCATACGCAGAAGCTTTAAATGGAAACCACGAAGCCATGAGGTATCATATGACATCGATCGACTTTTTGAGCACTTTGGATATCATTGGTCAAGAGAGTGATTTGATCCGTCGTTGAACGGCCACGACGAAAACCGGCTTGTTCCTTTGGTATGGGATCGATAATTGGATTGAGGCGCGCGAGGAGCAAATGTTCAAGGAGATTAGGAGGCACGCAGAGGAGTGATATAAGCCGGTAGCATGTTTGGTTTAAGGATGGCTAATATGCCTGCCCGACGCCAGATATTGGTATGCGAAGGCTCCTCAGGCAATAAGAGAACAATTGACGTAGCCAGTTCACCTGGTTACTCACACTTAGTTACCTGCAAGCGCGTGCGACGCTATGTCAACGCACCATGGGTCAATGCCAGCTGATCTTTTCAACCTCAAGTGCATATTTGAGTGGATACTCAGATTCTGACTGGGGCAACGATCCTGATAATTGTAGACCAGAAGTCTACAACTGGATCCATCTTCATTACGAGCATTAGGAACGATAACGTGAAGTGTAGCGATGTCAGCAGCTTCATCTGACTTCTTCTGTGTGACGCATTATTGCTACTCGTGTGTGCATTGTTCTCTCCCCTCTTCATCTCATCCACTGTTATTTGAAATCTTGCCACGACCACTACTTTGTCACACCAGTCCTTTTTAAGTCAAAAGGAGATTGGCCTGGTCATCATCACTTCACGAGATGTCTGTAAATGACTTTGTTGACATCAAGTGCCTTCTGCTCAGACGATGAGGACAGAAGAAGTCAGATCAAGCTGCAGACTTCGTTGCACTTCAAGTTATCGTTCCTAATTCAAAAAGTACTTGTTTGATTTGCACAAATTTTGGTATGTGGCCAGAGAATCCTCACTTGCATGTATTTGAAGTTTTGTGACGATTGATTCATATCTACGGATTTCAAACAGATTTGAAAACGTGGGGGAGGGAGATTACCCATAAGTACTTTTTTCAATCTGATTGCGATTTCCTACGTGTTTTCATTGATAATGCTGCATTACCAACATCAGCAAATATAGTCATATTAATCAACATGGTAGCAATAAATTTTATGTCATAACTAAGCGTCTCATAGTCTCAGTTTTATTGAAAATTATCAGTCACAATGAACCAAATGATGCAGAAACACAAATGATTCAAGCTGGATTAACTTTAAACTTCACTGAATTGGAGAAAATTTCAAAAGATTCAGAATTGCTCGATTTTTGATTAATGCCCTGAGTAGCATGATTCTGGTGTACTCATGGGCTATCTCCCCCTCCCACGTTTTCAAATTTGTTTGAAATCCGTAGATATGAATCAATCGTCACAAAACTTCAAATACATGCAAGTGAGGATATTGTCTACGGTGTCAAGTCACTTCGACCCCCTGACATTTCGACCCCATAAATTAAGTCATCTTGACACCATGAAATGGGATTATCAAATTTACGCTTCTGCATACTGCGTTGGCTACAGATATAGATAAATTGATGTGCTCTGTTCAATTTCCCGCCTATTAGCTGGCTGTTACAAGCTCCATCTGCCTGTTTCATCGATTTTAACATCTATCAAAGATTTCAAATTCTGCGTGTTATGGGTTATTTTTCCTGATGGATATTTCGGCTGTAATTCGCATTCATTAGTTAAAGTATGGCTCGTAGGGGTCTATTCTGCCTATCTGAAGTGGATTCACTCAGTGATAATCAATTTTTGGGGTAATAATTAATTGATGGGGTCGAAATGTCAGGGGGTCGAAGTGACTAGTAACCTTGTCTACCCACTTACCAAAATTTGTGCAAATCAGACAAGTACTTTTTGAATTAGGACCGATAACTTGAAGTGCAACGAAGTCTGCAGATTGATCTGACTTTTTCTGTCCTCATCGTCAGAGCAGAAGGCACTTGAGGTCAACAAAGTCATCTCCCACAACTTGTGAAGTGATGATATTTTTGACTTAAAAAGGACTGGTGTGGCAAAGTAGCCTAGTGGATGAGACGAAGACGGAAAGAGAACAATGCATACACGAGTAACAATAATGCGTCGAACAGACGATGCAAGATCAGGCTGCTCGCATCGCTACACTTCACGTTATCGTTCCTATTGCAAAAGCACTCGTCCGATCCGCCTAAATTCTTGTATGTTGGTAGGAAATATGCTTAAGTTCGTCTATTTGAAGTTTGGTGACGATTGATTGATCTTTGCAGATTTTAGACAAATTTGAAAGACAATCCAATTTGGAATCGCGCGAAAATCGAATCGAGCCCGTCACTGTCTCTCTGGTTCTACCGCAATCAGTTCTGAAGATGAAATTCTCATTCGTGAGAGGCAGCATATTCACCATTAACTAAAGATGAAGGTGTGGTCATCTTTTGCTCTCATGTCATAGATAGCCACATATTGACGTTTATATTTACTGTTACACAACATGATGTGATGTTAACAATTGAATGAATGCTAATTTCACCGAGATTGACAAACGAGTGTTGCAACCACAGAATTAGATTGTTTAAGCGTATCACTTTCTAGGAGTGCAAACTGATTCAAAACGGTGGCTTATGCAGGAACTTACTAAGTGGGCAAATAGAAAATTTAATACCTTGCAGAGATGGAAAAATAGTCATACATCGCTTGCGGATTGTTGTGAATTCCTTCAAAATGCTCCGATCGCCGCGATTCCTTCAGATTCGAAGAATTCAGATCATTGCGCAAAAGTTTTCTCGATTATGTTGGGCCTAACGATCGTTATTAAAAAAGTTAACAGGCGTACGAAAAAACCTTCGCAAACTTCTCAATACTCACTTCATTAACGTCACATGTTCCAATGTTTCCTTTCTAGTCAAACAGAAGAAGAGACGACCTGTCTAATTCTGTGATATGTCCGTTCTTGTCCTTCACTGCTACTCTTATGAACGAAATCCACATCTTTGACAATAAAAATATCTGGATTTATGAAAATTATCTGAATTTCAAATGTAATTTAAATGTCATACCTACACAATATATAGCAATTGGAAGGAGTTTATATGTACGAGTAGATATAGGCAAATGGGTCAATGAAACCTTTAACAAAATATAAAAAGCGTGATAAAGCGTATTTATTCCATACTACGTAAGCAGTGAAAATGTGTCGATAAAATCGAACACAAAATCGCACAGAAAGGAAAGGAGGCTTACCGCGTAGTCCGTTGTAATACATCCAGTCGCCATTATTCCGTAGGCATGACGTGTAATGCCCAGAGGCGTGGAGTTTATTCCTAACTATATGGCTCAACGAAAGAATAGCCTACGTCTTATTACGTTTGATATCTTTGGGCTCAACCATAGAATCGCCAAAATTAAGTCAAAAAATGAAATTTGCTCATTTTGTAGAGGCTCTCAGACATCAAATGCTGAATCATGTGACTCAATTCAACTTTTACATCGGAAGTTGATCTTCTGAACTCAATCATGTTTCAAATTTCATGGCATTCTAATAAATACTTTTTTTCTGCAAAAGAAAATGTACGAAAATTGCCAAGTGGTTCACAATCCATAGATATTTCTTGAATTTTACCATTGGATTCTAATGGGGATCATTTACGCTTACCTATAACCGAAAGCGACTGGCTGTGACACTCAAGAATTTGATTTTTGTATTTAGCGTTTCAAGATCTACAAATCCATGCTATTAAGTTATTATTAGCATAATAACATTATGCTAATGTTATTTCCCTTCGTGCGGGAATTTAGGAAGAAAGTGTCAGTAGCTCCCAGACTATGTGGCTAACAATTTTTCAGATTTTAGAAGTTCATAGATATATCGACTTTGTAGATATCTGATACCAAAGAATCATGACTGAAAAATCAAATTTGCAGAAAAAATGATCTATCCATAGGGTAGATATATTAGGTAGAGTGGTAACTCCCCATTTATTAAATCCCCAATGTGTATACACTTTCGATTTTATTAAATGAACTCAAGGGAGATGCACCTGTGGTATTGTCATCAAATGTGAGATATGCAAATCTTTGCAGTTTTGCAAAAATTACAACGGAATTGACTGATCATGATTGCAATACAGAAGGAATGATGGTATTTCACAGATTCTCATGACAGCCTTGGAGATTTATTGTTTGTTAAATTAGCAATTCGATGGGTTCCTATTACTTTCTTGTTCAGCATCAACTAAAGCGTGATCATATCACAGACAACCTGCCACTGGCAGAGCAAAATCACATAATCAAAGACAATGACTTTATTTAACTTTGAAAGGTGTAAATGGCTCTACATCACTATACAGATTCAAGCAATGAAACAGGAATTTAGTGAATCATAAAATCATGCCGGTGAAAATTGAATAAAAAACTTGCAATTTCAGACAAGAAAGCACAAATAATATCGCGACTTTTCATGAAGACTTCCATTATGACACGGATCATGAAATCCCCTTGATAATCAGCTTGATTTCCGCTTTGTTAGGATGCTTATTAGCAAATATTCATTTCTTTTGATATCCAACTTGTTTCATACTACTTATACAAGAGAGTCATCTCGGTAGTATATAAATTTGCAAATTTTGTCTTTTTTCAAAAGTGCTCAAATAATTTTTTGGACCACGGGAACGTAATCTCCGCAAAAAACTGAATCTTTTCATATAAAAATTTTTCACTGTATACAGATACTTTTTTGAGTCGCCACTCTACCTGTATATCCCTAGTCTATGGATCTATCAATATATTTTATCATCTGCGATCACTGTTTTATGTATAAAGAACTGTAAAAATAAGGATTAGTCATCATGATTAATTCAACCTATCTCCATTTTTCTCAACAATTTTTCTGCATCTTTTCCGGATGCTTGAAGACGGGTCCTCGGTCCTGTCTCTTTATGAGTACTGCACACACTGTAAACTGTAAACAGCTACTTATCGGACAATTTGTGAGCCACATCAGTATTTTGGCACTTACTGCGTATTATCAGACAAATTTCCTGCTTGTAAGACAATTTTTGTCTCATCGCACGAACTAACTTACATTATTGTGTTTACTGCCTATCATACTACTTATGACTAATATACACACTTTTATTGAAATTGGATGGCATCCTTGATAATTTTCAATTATAGAATATACAATGTTGTGAATAAGTAGGGTTCTTTGTATACACCTTGAGGCATGGCAATAACAGGTCTGGATATTTGACGTATTGATGCCATCTTTTAATTCTGTTTTTACAATGTTTTTTACAGTTTTTTACTATGTACTTCCCTAAAGTTGACATTAACACAGCGGACTTGTAAAGTATCAGAGTTGTTCATAATGCGAGTGTGATTGAGTGAATCAGAGTTAGAACCTATGTGATTAGGAGTGACTAGTTGCCATTAGCTAATGTTTGAATAGTTTGATCATATTTAAACAGTTTGAGTTTGAGAGACAATACTTTTAGAAAAGTAGACAGAATTGTTTGATATTTTGGCGAATAATTGTCTCATCTTGTCTGCCCTGAGGTGCCACTTTTGGTTGTTCATTGTCTCATGTTGTCTGTTGCAATTGCCTGATCCACAGAATTAGATTCATCTGCGCCCGCTTCGGTTTCCTAGAAGGGAAGAATTGTATGTAACCTTAATATTGAAATGGCACATTACCGAATTAGAAAACTTGCTCCTTCTCGAATGGATAATTCGTGTATCGCTTGCTATTGGAAATGGCAAACAATAAGCTGTCAGCAGAGGACAGTAGAGCCAGTGAGCGATGCGTACGTGCTGTGATATCACGTCGCACACACCGAAATACACATCGATGCCTGGCTTCGATTCAATGTATGCACTATACAGTGAGCAATGCCGAGGAGAGGATCATCAAGTGAACTATTTTCGTACGCCTGCTACTTTCTTAATAATGATCAGAAGGGCCAACATTATGGAGAAAACTTGTGGGCAATGATCTGAATTCTTCGAATCTGAAGGAATTGTGGCAATCGAAGCACTTTGCTGGAACTCACATTAATCCGCAAGCGACGCACGACTTTTTCCTATCTCTGTAAGGTATTAGGAATTCCTTTTTGCCCACCTAATAGGTTCCTCAATGTGCCGTCCATTTCGTATTGATCACACTTCTAGCAAACCGAAGCAGATAAACAAAATATTTAATTCTGTGGTCTGATCATTTTGGCTGTTATTTTGTCTGATTTTTGGCTGTCTACTGTTTACAGTGCACGGATGATGAGAGGTGCCAGAGATTGATGCCGCTACTGGCGATTGGATCAAGCATTCTTGCAGCGACTGCCACCTTTTCAGCCACTTTCTAGCCGATCCTTGCACGTGGGCTACGAGGTTTACCAGATTGGTAGTGAGGTCATTCAGCGATTCATGTACGATTTCTTTTTAGAGCTCAGAAAACAACATTTTCAATGGAGTCAAAATTTCATTCCAATAATTTCAAAGTGTCAAAACATCGAATATCATAAAAGTTAACTTATCCATCAACTTCTAAAATCCGCACAAATTGTTAGGACGTGTGTGAAGTTAGCCGGTAGCCAATATCCGTACCACATCGAAAATCGCCTGTGCCACTCTCAAAAACAAACATTTACACATAAATATGGAGTGTGCCAGCTTGTGCCACCACTCATTTTTCAAAATAATGTAGCAGTTTGCGAGAAATCGTCGATCAAAAGTTCGAGGTGGTACGGATGTGAAGTTAGCCGTACCAAATTACAGAAAAAAATCTTGCATCGCATCGTTATGAATTTTCAACCACATGGACGTTTAAAATAACTCGTCTAAACCATGTGCCACCCACTACTTCGCCAAAATTCACAATAGCAACTGAGAAAATGGACAAAATGACCTCAAAGTGGTACGGATGTGAAGTTAGTCGTACCACTTGTGAAAATCGCGTGTGCCACTCACATCAACCCACCGAATACACTTATTGGGAGTGTGCCAGCTTGTGCCACCCCTCAGACAGCCCCAACTCTCCGTAGAATTCCGCAGAAGTAATGCGGGATTTCCCTCCGCAGCCTATACTTAAAACCACACGCCCATCCGTACTACTTGTGAAAATCGCGTGTACCACTCAAAAATGAAAAATTGAGTGGTGGCACAAGCTGGCACACTCCATAATTATGTGTAAATGTTGTTTTCGAGAGTGGCACAGGCGATTTTCGATGTGGTACGGATATTGGTACGGCCAACGTCATACACGTAATTGTTGGATAGACTCAGAGGTTTAAGATGATACATCGCATTTTGAAATTGATTGGATTTTCACTAATATACAACATTTTATACAATAAGGACATTTAGAAGTTTAATTTTCATTACATGGAAATCAATGTCTGGAGTCAGCAAGCAGTCCACAGAATTTGAAATGTTTTTTTACATCACTGCATGCTAAAATCATTTTCTCTCAATGGTGCGACGAAAATATAAGATAGAATGGAATAATTATAGCACTTGATTATCAAATTGATAAAAATTCACACTTCCGAGAACGGTGCAAGAAGAAATGGCTGATGATCCCCACACCAGGGTTGGAACCGGCCGGGCCAAGGTCATCAAAATTCATCTAGACTAGAACATGCGATTCTGGAAACTATGTTTTAGATAAAGTACGGCTAAATTGGTGTCAAAATGTCTTCACTGCTGTCAAATATACTGTGGAAACTTCGTAGCAACAAATATTTTCAATCCCGGGAATCATTAACATCCATTTTGTAGGCAGTTAGGCTGTATGAAGACGTATTCATTGCAGTGTGGCATTCAGCCCAGTCCTCCATGTATCCACGTTGATTTTGCAAAGTATGAGAGAAAACGTCTTCGGATACCATGTTATTATTTTATTGTGCGACGTTTCGCTCATCGAGCTTAATCATGCACAAACGCAGCAGCACAACGTTATTCATTGTTGCAAATTGCAATATATTGTTACAGTTGAAACTTTTTCCTTTTTTGTTGTCAATATTAGACCTAGACTACCAAGAATGCATCAGACACGGTGTTTTATAATTACATGTAAGTGTTTATTACTTATTCACACATTTTTATCATGTATACTACAATCAGTTTTGGTGTATCTTTGTGTACTATTGGAAAAACTATCTACTTTCCTTGATATCAAAAAATAAAGCTATGTTCAGGCAGTCGAGAGAAATAAAGAGAGAGCGTTACGCATACAAGCGTATGTACCAATTAATAATCAATTTTTAAAGCGATTATTGCACAATATCGGGCTTTCATCAGGCTTTACAAAAGTCGCGGGACTTGCATTTCAATTTGAAGATCACATACCAGGTTGCGACAACGTATAATGTGTGTACTATACCAGATCTATTTATTGTTATAGTTTACCGCCTCTTGCATCGTGAAAAGAAAGCTTATTATTAAGTCATGGACATTTGTGCACATGTCTATCTGATATCATGAGCTGTAATGCACAATGCATCGTTCAAAATGCTCGTCTAAGCATGCACCAAGCTTGCTAATCCCGGTATCGCAAAAAAATCCCGGGATCAGAAAAAGTCGGGATTTTGAAAACCCTACTACCAACCATTAGTAGCTACTACTAATACCACTACTAGCTTTAGTTACATGTGTAATCAAAATCCTCGAGCAAAAACCGCCAAGAATTTAAAGCTTATTACCTAAACTTAAAAATGTTTACTTCCAGTTTCTTTGATAAGTTATTCCCTAAAAAACGTTAAAATAAAAAACTGCAAAAATTTGCAAATTCACCTAATGAAGTGCAGCGGTTATTCTGAATACCTAAACTGCTTTGTCATCGCCAACCATAGAAATTGATGGCAATAAAACCTATAGAATAGAAGCTAAGCTTCATACTCTACACAATAATGGTACATAAATCGGACGCATTTTTACTTAGAAACACTTGTCAACGTCTGTATGATTGGGTTAGAATCAGTCACATGCGTAAATCGAAGCTTTTAATTGGTGGTTCATGCCCCAACTTAGTTCCCCAGGATGTGCCGCGACCTTGAGTCAGTTTCCATTCTAGCCAACTTCAGATAAACAATCTATTTCTATGGGCGCACACGATAAGCCATCAGCCGTCACTCGGTTGAGATTCTTTGTGCGACGTTGTAATATAGCGCGTCATTCTTCATGCTTGTGCTTTACTATGCTTCACGCATTATAGAAGATATCAAATATTTTCTTCTTCTGCCTGCTTGTATCACCTGTCATGAGAACAAATATGTCAAAATGGCTTTATCGAGGATCGTGACGCGACTTGCGAACGACAGGTATGGCCTATTCTGTGTGCCTTCGGCCTCACAATGCCACACACAACTTTAGTTATGAGATACTGTGTTTTGGGTCCTGATTTTGTTCTTCTTTCTGATCAGTAAGTTACCCATTCACATTTAATACCACATTCCCCCGCAGTTGGACCATATAAAACACATGCTTGACACTTGTTACCGTGAACACATCAGCTTAGTGCAGTAAAGTGTAATATACGTCGACAAAGTAGTTTATTAGTCAATTTTTACTCAATTTGCGGGCAAATTTGGTAAACATCGGCTAACTACTCTTCTTCTTCGTCTTAAGATTTAGTCGGCTCATATTGATTTTCTTCTTTTCACATGTCTTGACATAGTTTTTATTGTCATAACGTGCAATTCTGACCTTTTCGGAGACAGATCCGAAATTGAAGTTTTCGTAAGTGTAGCCCAATCGTCTAGTGTCGATCCATATTTCTTTGAATCGAACAGGTGGGACAAATGTCCCTATATAACAGTCCCGACATTGTACATTACTTCGTGGAATGTTCCTGAGTTGTCGTGAAGACGTCACAACACCTCTGTTGTATCTCTCAAACAGCCGATCCACCTGTACATGATGGAGAAAGAATATTGGATCGTAACAAGAGCTTGCAATCGGATCCATAGTTCCATGAATAAATTGATGAACTTTTGAATGAAGTTGTACAGTAGTATCTTTCCATTCACATGTGCAATTCCAACTTGCCTCCATCACGTCTTCATAATTTTGACATGATCTGTGGTAGTCTTCATATCTCGGTAAGCGCAGCACTTCTATGATCTCGTCAGATGTAGGATACGTGTGATGATACCAATCTCGAGACAATCGTGAATATTTATTCTGATCAATAATACAAGGATAGCAAATGTTATCTTGAATCTTCTTCCCGTGACAATATGTTTTCCATTTGACGTGCCAAAGGGACTTTTTGATGAGATATAGTAGCCAGTGGTAATATTATCTTTTTCGTTTGTATGAACTCCAGCAAGATCGTTAGTACACACATCACATTGTTGACTATTCGTCCAGTCCCAATATGGCAAGGTAAAGTTATCCCAATTGAAATGTTCCTCGCAACTCTTCGAAAAAGTCGCTCCCAAAGCATCAGAAGATATCTGTGGTAAGCAACGAAGCCTGAATCCATATGACCATAGTTCCAAATCTTTGCTTCTAGGTGATAACAAAGTTTTTTGTTCTCAGTGATCTTCGGCACACCACTGAGATAGTGGACATAAGTAATATATTGCATCGGATCGACCTCGTGTAGTTTCTAGAAAATCGTATCTGACCCACTCGAATGTTTGGAATAACATAATCCGCCTTTACTTGTCTAACTTTCATAAACACATTGACGAATCGGCGACGCTCCTCCTTTGAATAACTTAAAATGTTGCGTCTCACGTATGTCACCCGTTGAGTACAATTAGGACCAGTATACCCATACCAACAGTCACTGCAGTCAGGTCCCAAAACTGTCGGCGACAAGTGCACATGTACTTGAAGAGTCTCTGGGGCCATCGAAACGGAAGTCTGTCGTGTAAAACTGAAGGAACTTGGCTGTTAGCACAGATCTATAAACTTGAACACGTTCACAAACTCCACGAAGAGGATATCCACACGAGTGATCGAAGCCTGACGGTGTTGGACAACAGTAGGGCGATGATTCTGTGAAGTTTTCCAACACATGCTCTTGGAATAAGGGACTGAACTGTGAAAATATTATTCGCAATAAGGTAAAGTAACGTGGGGAGAATTGCACTCAGAAGCATGATGATCGCCGTTGTTGTGAAAATTAAAATACATGTTGTAAGACGTTCATTTCAAGCAATAAGGTGTGCCGAAGTAGTCCAGCCGGACATAATGCTATTGAATGTGATTACATCATAACGTGAACACACCTGAAATGCATTAATGAATGGAAGGATCTTATTGAATAAGATTTGTACTAACTTCATGACATGGTTTAAGAGGCTTTGGTGGACAATCGATCCCCGCTGATTGCCTTAATTTCGGCGATCACAATTGTGACGAGTTATTTATTCATTGATCACAATTGCTATGACAACTGATGTGTGATGGTGAGGATTTGATCCTGCCAATTGACATAACCGCATAAGTGGCTTGTAGCTCGGTTGGTAGAGCACAGGTCAAGTTTATCTTGGTCGTAGGTTCGAATCCTACCAGCCGCACATTTTTTGCATGGCAATGTGATCTATCGTTTATTTAATTTCACTGTTGTTATATATTAAAGCATTTAGCCAGAGATTGAGTCGAAAAATTTCGCCTGCATTTTAGGGCTGCGTGGTCTACTGTTCATGAATCTTAACGTTGTTGCTGCTTGCCAACCGGAAATGCAAGACTGACATGCTTGCCATTATTGTGAATTGTGAGAAGTCAAATACAGAGGAGAAATTAGATAACCTATCTAGGCTACTAACAGATAACAATTAATTGATTGGAAAATGCAGCAATTAATTGGAATAGGAAAAATTATCAATCAGTTAATTGAAATTGGTTTATCAATCAATCAATCAGTTGGTTCCAATTAATTGAAAATTAATTGAGGTCGAATCAATTTTGACAATCCCTGCATTTAGCTGTATAGGCCGATAACATGGTTTGGAATGTCATAAATGATGTCTAAAATGGCAATCAATTGAAAACGTGTTTCCAATATTTGCTATCCCAATATTACATAGATAAATGTGATATGTCTATGAACATTATATGTTTGTTTGAGTGCATTCAGTTTTAAACATACATCAGTTTCGTATCACGCTTGACTCAAGCTTGTTTTGCCTGTCTTATCATGTATACGGCTTAGCGTCACATTTGGCGTTGCGATCAGGATTTTTGATTTATTTGCTCATGAATTATAATGATTATCAATCCATAAGTTTTAATGGCATCGTTCATAGGTAAACCCCCAAGAGACCTGAACATAACAGACAATCCTAAGGATTTCGAAGAGTGGCTGCTGACTTTTGTAAATTACTTAAGATAGGTACAGATAGGTACGGCTTTACACTCACCACAGAAACACGATCTTCTTTTGAACTGCATCGGCGGGGATGCATTGAAAATCATTTCTGGCTTGTCTTATGATGTTTCTAAAGATCCCTATGAAAACTTACGAGATGCTTTGAAATCACATTTTATTCCAAGAGTCTGACCTATGAGAGACATCAGTTTCGTAGGATGGTCCAAGAAGACAACGTTATGTCTTTTGTGAATGATTTGCATAGACAACGCAGATTATGTGAGTTTGACGATGCGAAAACAGATAGCATATACAATCAGAATATTAGAGATCAGTTGATCCTTGGATTGACGTCTGATCAGTTAAGGACTAGACTGTTGTCAGAAAACAAACTGACACTAGATAAGGTTATTCAGTTGGCCGTTGCACATGAAAGCGGTAACATAAAGGCTGAACAAATAAGAACAGCAGGTGTGACAAAGTCCACGGAAGTTCTCTCTTTGACTACTAGTCCTCGACCGTCTCGTTCCAAAGCTCGGAACTCTCGTTCTCCGTCAGTTCAACATGATCGTGAAGTTCATTTTTCCTTTTCAAACAACGGCAGACCTGTTTGCAATTATTGTAAAAAGTTGGACACATCAAGAAAAATTGCTTTTGTTACATCGGAAACAGTACAGATCTAGGTCTTCGGACAGTGAGGATGACCACAGGCAACGCAGTTCTAACCCCAAATCCGTCAGTTCAATATTTTCTGTTACGAATTTGAGTCGTGAGAATACCTCAGTTGATAGAGAAGGAAAAATTCGCAGAGTCGATTGCTCTTTTTATGACAGTCATTTAGTCGGACTGGTTGATGGTGGTGCGACAATTAGTTTAGTTTCCCGCAGAGTTATTAACAGGTTAGGTTTGAATCCGGGAATGGTACCTGTCAACCACTCAGCAACTATGGGTAATGGAAAGCTAGAGACTTACCGGCAAGCAATACAAGGTCCACTTTCTGTTGGTGGTATCACAATTGAAACTTATCTTTACGTGGCCGATTGGGTACCAGGTTCGGCTGATTGTCTTCTTGGTATGAATGTCTTGAATAACTTTCGCAATTTGAAGTTGAACGAGACCGGTCCAGATCTTGACTTAGTATTGGCAACCAGCTCAGTACCTAACTTGATGCAATAATATAAGGACGTTTTCGATAAACCTTTGAAGGAAGCCTCATATAATGGTGAAATTCCCCCTATCATCAATCTTCAGGAAGATAACAAGCCTTTTCAATCAAAATAAGGAAATTTTCCTCACTTGACGAAGCCGTATGTAAGGAACAGATTGAATATCTTCTCTCCGAGGGAATCATTCACAGGTCTAGGTCATCCTGGCGTCATATGCCAGTTGTTGTTTCTAAACGGTCTGGAGGGCACCGTCTCGCAATTGATTACCGTCCTGCTAGTAGCCAGACAAAGCTAGATGCTTTCCCCACATCTAATGTTGAAGAGTTGATCCAACGAATCGGAGGTAGCAAATTTTTCTCGACACTTGATTTTTCTCAATTTTACTACCAGCTTCCCCTTGCTAAACATGACCAAGAATATACAGCTTTTTATGCGTTCGGAGAGTTGTACGAGTTCAGCCGTTGTCCTTTCGGTTTAAAAATGCAGTGAGTTTGTGTAACCGCGTAATGAGCCATGTTTTTAAGGGAATTAATGGCATTTGTGTCTACCTCGATGATATGCTTATCCACGCTCCAGATATAGAACAACATGACAAGGTTCTGCAGGAAGTCTTTGAAAGAATTCGCGAGTTCAATTTAACTCTAAACCGGAAAAATGTGCATTTTACAAGGATTCAGTGTCCTTTCTTGGGTTCCACATCGACCTGACACGGAGCGCACCGAAGCTGTAACTCATTTCCCAACACCATCGACTATTAAACAGCTGCAGCGATTCTTGGGAATGGGAAACTTTTTCAGGAACTACGTTCCTAACTATTCCTCTCTGACTAGCGAGCTTTATGATCTTGTGAAAGCCGAGAAATTGATGTGGACTAAATCTGCATTGGAATCATTCAATCGAGTTAAAGACGAGTTATCTAAATGCATACTTGATTTGCCATTGCCGGATGAGAAACTCCAATTACATACCGATGCTTCTGAGGGCCATGTTGCAGGCTGTCTCATGAACTCGAAGAGACAGCCGCTTCGCTTTATCAGCAAAAAATTGGATGACACTCAGCGACGTTGGAGCACACTTGATAAAGAGGCATATGCGATAATCTGGTCGATTCAGAAGCTGAGAACATTTCTTCTTGCCCGCCAATTCACAGTGCTTAGTGATCATAAACCTCTCAAATACCTATTTGGGACTAATGCTGTATCTGAAAAAGTAAACAGATGGAGGATAAGTGTTTCCGATTTTACATTTGAAGTACAGTATATTCCTGGAGAAGATAATGTGGTGGCCGACACTCTTTCTCGTATCAACTCTATAGCCGAAGTCGACGATGATATAGAAATTAGACTGACGAGTGGAGAAATAAGTAAGAGTCAGTTGTCTGATATTGAATCGTGTGAGTTGATCTCAGCTATTCAAAAAATGTATAGTCGCAAACCACTTAATGTCAGTGATTCACTCTGGTCAGTGCGAAAGAAGTTTACCATTAATGATGAAGGAATTCTTTCTTTTGGTAGAAGACTATTCATACCGTCTCATCTCCGTTGTAAGATACTCACTTCTGCTCACTATGGTACTTTTGGCCTAAGATGAAGACAGATGTCACAACCTTTATAGGAAATTGCAGAATGTGTTCCTTGACAAAACCCCGCTTTGTCAGCGTCCACCTAAAGCCATGTCTACTAGATGCCCCTATGCAAATGCTAGCAGAGGACTATACAGACCCTCTACCCTCAGACGAAGGATTTAAGTACATGCTTGTTATTATCGATGCATTTTCAAGATTCCCTGAAGTGTATCCAGTGAAAGTCATGTCAACAGAAATCCTTGTAGCTAAGTTTAGGGACCTTTTTCCCGCTATGGATTCCCCGACTCTCTTCCTACCGACAGGGGTACACAATTTCAGGGCAGACACTTCTGGAAATATCTTCAGAATTTCCAGATCAAGAAGCTTTCGACCACTGCTTATCGCCCTTCATCGAACGGATTGTGCGAGAGGTTTAACGGAACAATTCAACGGAAGATAAAGTCCCTTTTCTGTGAACGTGACTTTCCCCCGAACAAGTGGACTTGGGTTCTGCCCACTGCACTTCTTGCGTACAGAAACGAAAAACATTCGACGACCGGTTATACGCCGTCTGAACTTTTCTTGTCTTTTCGAGTGAAGGACCTTTCCCTTCCTCCTCTAAGTGATCGCTTCATCGACATACACTCAGATTCCTCAACTGCAGCACACAATATTGTGAAAAGAAGGAGGCACGCGAACGATTACTGTTTTACCAACGATCGGTCATTCCCTCAAGGAACGGAAGTGGTCATCAAGTCACCGGTTACGACGAAGTTGCAGCCTCCTGGGAAGACAGGTGTCGTGGTGGAGCAGGTGACGTGGATGGCAGTGTTGATCGAATTTCCACTGCTCGTGTTTCACCAATACCAAGTGTCGAAAATCCCATCGACGGACTAACCTCAGTCAGTGCCTTCGAGTGAACATTCAGAGCAAAACGGGGATAGAGACATCGTTGATGTCGCGTCTGATTCAGCCCCGACTCATCTCGCACGGTCAGTTAGACCGGTTCGCAACCGACGACCCTCCAGCTTACCTAAACGATTACGAAATTACCATAGATGAGTGATATGTAGGAATACATGCTAACTTTATTAATCACGATCTTTTGTAAGGGGCGCGTGTGATATATCTATGAACATTATATGTTTGTTTGAGTGCATTCAGTTTTAAACATACATCAGTTTCGTATCACGCTTGACTCAAGCTTGTTTTGCCTGTCTTATCATGTATACGGCTTAGCGTCACAATAAATTACCTTGTCTACGTGTTTGGGTATAGTGATGTTTTGCGCACATTATGCAGTGACTTATTGTCTTAATGACGTAGACATCTATCACTACAGCGATGTAGCCAATCAAAGAAATATAATATTCTGTCACACAGTGGTAAAGTCTGTCATAGAAATATAAATGGTCGTTGTCCAATAGCGGTGTAGTCTAGCATAGAAATATAATTGATTATTTTCAGTTGGCGGTGTAGTCTACTCAGAGAAATCTTGACGATTCAAGAATTTGGACCACCATGAAACAAGTGACCAACAAGTTTATTCTGTAAGGCGAAAAACTCCGAAGACATCCGCGCCACCGACGTGTCGATTATAATTTGCGATCAGATTTTGAATATTTGCTATGCAATGTCGTCTCTCTCTTCTTGAGCATGGAAAAGCAATTTTCTTTAGTTCAAGATTTGGTGGCAACAATAATATTAAATTACGAGGTGTGCACCTTGACTCTTGCGCTCCTCCATTTTTTTCATCCTATTTCTCCGATGATTTTCAATAGACAGTCGCCCAATCGTCTTCCAAAAGCTCCTCTGTTGTTTTGGAAGCCATATAACTTTAAGAATAATCTGCATGGTGCAAGCAGATTATAAAAGTGTAATCAACCCAGTGGCGGGATCAGTTAATCGATTCCGCACATCAATCGCGCGATTCTTGAATGACCAGGAATCGTGGGATTTTTTTGCAATCTGAGATCTCAATGAAATTTGCTTGATGAGGTAAAACAATGTTCCTATTTACTCTTTCATCGTTTCAGATAATTGCAATGAGTGGGTGCTCGTGGTCGTACTCATCGCATTCGAGTGCTACACAGAGTTGCCGTGTGAAATCTCAACATCACATTAAACACGTTTGCATAAGCCATGTAGGCCTACACCATTTTTACGAATCATACATGTTGTCAAGGCAGTCAAGCATAGTAGGTCCCAATGATATCTCCGCATTAAAATCGTATAAATGCATTGACAGCAATGCGTTTTAACAGGCACACTATGAACATAACCCGGTAGCAAATGCACTTGCAGATTTGCTAATTATAAAGATTGTAGTACAGCAGTTCCATGTTCAATAAAGCCTCCAATCAGGCAATTTATTGTCCCCCCAAAAAATCCCCCAAAGTGTATGCTCCTGTTGTTGTCCTCGACACAGAAAATGAGGACGGGTCTTTCGACAGAGGAAACTGGCGTGATGAGGTGCCATCACGCAGGTCATTTCTTCCTCTCAAAGCGGGCTCGAGAAGTTTCTCAGACGATGCTCGAAAGATTCGTGAGAATTTTCAAGACTATTTTCTGTCTCCCGCCGGTGAAGTTCCATGGCAATACAAATACATTTAATCATCTCCATATGTCAATCATCAGGAATTTTAGTTTGATAAAATATAGCGACTCTTGGATATCCTTCGTGTTTTATTTCATGGTCGGAATTTTACTTGTAAAATGTTAAGTGTAATGTACATAGAGAACTACATCGATTCTTGAAATTCTGACTTCATATTCGAGTTTTTCGTGGTCGAATTGAACATAATAAGATTCTATTAATTAATTCTAGGGGTAGAAAATATAATGTAAAGCTAATAATGTAAGCAGAATAAGGGGTACTTATTGACATACAATGTATATTTTGTTCATTTTGTTGAAATACCAAAAGTAGAAAGTCATTCTTTCATCAAGTCTTGAAATGGCTTCAAGTTTACAAAATCGGTCTGTCTCTGCAGAGACTTCATACGTCCTTGAAAAATGACGTCATTTATCAGCTTTTCAGCTATAAACTTTTGCGTAGAACACTCCATTCCCCTCAGTCCGCTGGCGATACTCTTCCCAAACTTGTCGAAGTGGTCTTCCTCCTTCTGTAGTCTCTCCCCTGCAATAGAAAGAAGCTCATCCAGCTTCTCATCTGCCTTTCTCTTCTTGACGTTCACCTTCTCGTCTTTATAATCTTCCTGGAAATAATAAAAGAACTTAGAATATCGGCAAGTTTTCCAGCCTACAGGCAGTACGAGATACATGCACCTGTAGACTTACCACATAATAAATGCACAGACACAGTTAACGCTGGTCCTCACTGGTAGTAGTTTTATAGACGGCGACATTTTTGTCATGTGCTATAATATATCAGAACTATAAAACAGTAAAACTGTACCAGTGATAATCAGAATTCATTGTATAATATATCCTGGCGTACAAGAATTACATACTGCTATACATACGTGGAATAAGATTACATGTATATGTCCGCTATGACGTACCTTCTTATCCATATTCGACTTGCTTGATCTGGCCTCCACAACATCTCTCAAGAAATCCAACGATTGGAAATGCCTTTGAGCTGCTGCTACTACCCTTGCTTCCCGACTTTTTCCTCTCTTCCTTCCTCCGCTCACTGGTGTATTGGCTCCGAAGATTGTGGATTTTCCGAGATATCTCCTTCGTAGTTGTCCCCTCGAATTCAGCTGCAATTGAAGCCAATGCATCGTCTTTTGAATTCCTGTCCCTATATTCGTCGGCGAAAATATCCCATAGACAAGACTCTTGTCGGTACAATCCAATCAGCTTTTCAGCATCTTCCGGGCTCCACTCCTTCTTTCCTATCTCTTCTTCGGATGTCATTGTCTTCTCTTCCCTCGCTTGAAGTTGCGTCCAGTTCGACAGCTGAAAACCTCTCGCTCCATTTATAGCTGCTTTGATTGATGACTTCTCTCATGTGGTTTTGATTTGATCTCGAGACTCAATCGCACACTGCAGTGTCGAATGCTATTGCATTGTGACAGAAGAAATGGATGTATGTCAAGGTCATACGAAAACGTGGTTGTCTTCTCTCAAGCCCTATTACATTGAATGCAACTGCTTGCATGCAAGCATAGAAATAAACTGTTTATCTGAAGTTGACTAGAATGGAAATTGACTCAAGGTCACGGCACATCCGGGGAAATAAGTTGGGGCATGAAGAACCAATTAAAAGCTTCGATTTACTCATGTGACTGATTCTAACCCAATGATACAGACGTAGGCAGGTGCATCTAAGTGAAAATGCGTGCGATTTATGTGCCGTTATTGTGCATTGGATGAAGCTAAATTTCCATTCTAGAGGTTTTATTGTTGTCAATTTCTATGCATGCAAGAGCTGGCTGAGGGTAAAGCAAAATCTGTCATTTCCTGGAACCTCAAAATAAAGATCATCTATTACTCTATTGGTTGAATCACAACTTCTCGCGTGCAAAAGTCGCCTGTGTACACGCGCCTTGAATCATGACTGAGCGTGAGAAAACAGATATGGAACATAGATATTTAGATTGTCTGTTCAACAGTAAACACATTTGTATTAATAAATTACAGCAAAATTGTAAAACCACCTTCTACCAGAAGCAAACTCTATTTACTGACAATCAGCTACATACGAAGTTTCCGCATAACGCATAGTTCAATATTTGAATAATGCTAGTGAAAACATAGCATTTCAACATGGCAGCGCAGACATTCAACTATAACATAGAATTAGGGCAGCATTCATGCGTCATACATAACACCACCCGCAGTTCTATAAGAACTAACCATTTTCATGGATAAACCGCTTTGGTTCCACAATATTCCTTTTGCTTCTTCTTTGATTGATCACTTCCAATCTTTGTGAGTTCACTCCGTTGTTCGTAATTATGTCACCGTCACTATTAACGAGGCATTCGCCGTTTTCTTCGTTAGCATATTCATCATCACTGTCTGAGCTGTCGGAATCATCCATAATTTGCGATTTCGAATTTTGTGCAGGAATTCTTCGTACATGAGATACATGCCTTCCAATACCATCACAGTCAATCTCCAAAGATGTATCAGAATATATTTTTGTCACTTTATGAGGTCCACTCCATGGAACATCACGACGTGAGCTCCTTTTTAAGAAAACATTATCTCCGACTGTATATGGATTTGCCTCCATTTCTTCATCGTTTTCATCCTGCTTTCGAATAACGACTGGATGATCAATTTCAATTCTCTTTTGTCTGATATTCGGTACGAGACTTTGCGCTGAATAACAGCTCATAAGGACTAGGTTTGTCACCGTAGCCCGAAACGTTGTACCAATACGCTGCTTCTGCTATTGATATGCTTGATCGACACGCAATGGTTTTAATGATCCTATGACAGCGTTCTATAATACCATTGCCCTGAGGCTGATACGCACAGCTAAACTGGTGACTTATTTCCCAATGAGACAACATAGTTCTCATCATTCTGCTCACTGCGAAAACCTGGTCCATTACCTGATAGTAATCTTTCTGGTGGTCCCATACTTGCAAAAACTTCACTCAGACCTTTGCAAATTTCATTCGTCGATTCATTTTGCAAACATTTCCAAATTGAATAACGTGATCGTTGTCGATTATTGTAATAAAAACTTTACCTTCGTAATGAGTAACATCACTCGATAAGCATTCCCAATTATTATTCTCGTCCAAATGACCTTTTTGGTATTTGGTCTCTTGCGCAGGGCAAATTCGTTTGCATTGCTCACAATTGTTGATTATTTTTTTGACCATTTCCTTAGAGACTTGTGACCCAAACTTTTCTTTGGCCAGCTTAAGGGTTCTTTTGACTCCAAAATGGCTTCTTTCATGAATACTTTTGATGTCATTTTTCAATACGCTCTTTTCATTAGCTTCAACATTGTATGCTGCTCCACAAATTATAGTTTTAGCAACCAACCAGTCTTTTGGGACTCTAGATAGGACATCTGCTTTGTTTCTTGTATACGAAATTTTCTCAACTTCCGATGTTAATTCTTCTTCACAATGTTCAGCCTTCTTCGAATTAATATTTCATTGATTGCATGAATTTTCACATTATGTCTTTTGAAGAATTGATTTCATCCATCCATATACTGTTGCAGAGTCGAAGAGAAGCGTGAATTTCTTAAATCCCCATCTTAGTGCTAAATTTATGCCTCGAATAACTGCATCAAGTTCACTGACATTTATATGATTCGTATCACCAGAACTTTTTAGCCATGCACCATCTTCTATGATCTCATTGTCCACTTCAATTGCTGCTCCATAAGCAATGTTGTGGCGTCAACCCATACTTTAACTGAACCATTCATATTAACTGCCCATCAACCTTTTGTTGGATCGCCACTATTTCTCAATTTATTGTCTATTTCAAGCATCTTTCTCATTGTGTCATCACTAACTTTCTCGTCCCAATCAACGCCGTCATTTGCTGTACATCGTTGGATATAGCTTGAACATGTGCGAAGCCATCCAGAAACATGTAAATGTCCAGTCCATTTCCCCAAAACACTATGAATTTCTATTCTTGTCATTTTCTCATTGTTAATTTCTGGCAATCGCCCATCTCTTTTCCAATTTCCTTCTTCATCAACTTTCAACCCCAAGACGCGAATTCCTTCAGATGTACCGAAATATTCTGCCGGTTTGGATTTAAGTCCGAACATTTCCAGGTGACGAATAACATCTTGAGCTTCATTAATGAATATGTCATCAACGTAACTGCTAGTGTTTTTATCAATAAATTCATTCTGTTTCAATATCGTTTCAACGATTGCGGTCATCACTTTAGGTGCTATGCTAAGACCAAAACCTAAACGTGTTAATAAAAAAAATTTATCTTTGAATTTCACAGCTTGATAGGTCCAAAGTTTCTCATCAATCTTGATTTGGAGATAAGCTCGGCGTAAGTCTACAACGGCATTATTGGGTCCCATTTTTCTCCAACATCTCAACTTTTCTTGACACAAAGGTGTAGAATCAGCTGGAAAACTTGATCGTTTAAGACTCGAAAGTCTAAAACAGGTCTAATTTTATGGGTTTCGCCTTTGATTTGAGAAACACTCGTCAGTGGAATTACATTTCTGAGACAACCATGTTCTCGTTTATTCCATGGGACTAAAACACCTTCATCAGTCCAATCAAAAAGTTCTTGGTGCTCCGGCTTTACCTTACAGTTAGGTTTGGAAGATACAGGTGTGGGAGAATCACTTTTCCATTTCCATTCAACTGACCAAATATTTCCAACAAATTTTGCAATAAAATCTTTGTCTACAATCTCAAGGTTTCGTTTTTCCAAAGTGTCAATGTCAGACGAGCCAAACTGGTTGTTTTCCATAGTCGATCCAGATTACAGAGATTTCGTTCAAATTACTTACTTAGGTCAAACAACCTACTCAGATGAGACAAGAGAATGTAGAAGAGCATACAAGAAAGCAGACTCTATGGAAAGCAGTAAATGACCGAAAGAAGAATGAGAATCAAGCAATGTAAAACGTGATCTGAACAAAAAAGTTAGATGAAAAGATAAAAATAAAATTAGCTAAACTGCAAGAATTAGAAGATACCAAAAGTAAAAATTACCACAAGAAATACTGACCACAACACCTGAACATTTGGGCTCTATAAAAGCAATTACGCAATTCACAACAGCATTTCTCCATGGATGCATTCGAAAATTACCTTCTTGTTTGAGATTTTCACCCTTGAACGCCGCAAATCCATTCGATTTATGAACTTTTGGAAATGTCGACCTAGCGGAAGAACAGTCAAGTATTCTCATTCTCATCTGATAGAGAGAATCATCCAGATACTTCTGAGTATTTTTATTATAATCTATAGATGATACCTAAATAAGCAAACATGTAGATAAATCAGAGGCTCCACGATAGAAAATCCTAGGTACTGATGCATTAATGCAACAGTAGGCTCTGTAACTCTATTATAAGCTTACAATAATATAATCGATATTTTATCATATTATATTATTGCATCTACATTGTATATAATATAGGCTCTAAACAAGCCTATCAATTATCAAAATCTTTAATGGAGACATTCAGTGGCGTCGTCTCCGTGCCTGCGAGGCCTTCGCCGCATACCCAAAAATAATTATTTACGTTCATAAAACAAAGCAGGGAATTATAGATTATATCTTTTGTTACGGGAAGAACAACAACGTCGCACTACTGACATAATGAGGGTTACTTTCATTAGTAGTTTAGAACACTACCACTCATGTTGCCTAAGTCAAGATACTAAATCGCTATGTACAACTATTAATTGCATATCATAACTCATGTATATGCGCACATCCCCATCTTTATACACTATATAAATAATGAAAGCAATGAAGAATATGACAAGAAAATTTATTACAGTTTGCAGCATTTCTCTACAGTTTCTTGTTTTTTTACATAATTTTACAATATTTACAAAAATTCGTGTTAAAACATTCATCCAACAAATAAGAAAATATTGCAAGAACTATTTACAGAAAATGAAGGAATATTTACAACATCATATTTACATGATTTGACAACCATTGTGTACATCAAAAATCACTCAGAAGTTTCCTGCATTTTTTTGTAATACTTGCCGACTCATCTTTTGTGTTCACTCGTTTTAGTTCATTCTTTGACAAACAATTGTACATTCGTGTGAGAATATGGTCAACAGCAATATGATTTGATTTGCATCTCGTCGATATATTACAGAATTTGCGCATCATTACATCAGATGTTGCTTTCACAAACATAGAGCGATGATTTTGCTCTGAAAGGAAACGTGATTTCGAAACATCATTGTCAAAAATGACAGCGTAAGAGAGGTAGCCAATCGCGCTTATAAGAAAACACAAATCTGAGGGCTCAGCCAAACCACCTCGATTGGCCATTTCAAAAAGCTGGCTACTACCCAAAGGAATCGTAAACGGTGGACACTCGTCGACAGAATCATTTGCAATAAGCAGAATTTTACATTCCGAACATTTGAATTGGCGTGCAACACTTCTACCGATGTAACCAGCAACATAGTAAATAATATTTACATCATTTTCTAATAAATTGTCCAAGTCCAACAATTCTGGTGACAAAAAATCCACCAACCACTTGGACTCACATAAAGCGTCTGGTTTAAACAATCAGAAAGGAGTCATCATGCATAACAGTGGAAATAAGTTTCTGCTGAATTTGACCAAGTACACGAATTTTCTTTTCTGATTCAAGCAATTGTTTTATTGACATTAAAAAGTTGCCCCCGTTCATTTGAATCGGGCTTCAATAGGATCAGAACAGAATTTTCCAAGAAGTACATATGAAAAAACCATGCATTTCTATTAAATAATCTGCTAGCATAGGTAGAGCTTTCATAGTTTGAGTACAAGGTAAAAATGTTTCATCTGTGAGACCTGGCCGTCTAGACTTCTTCCAGTCTTCAAAAAGATTTGTGACACGTCTCAAATACAAAACATGAGAATCTGACAGATTTCGAAAAAGTTCACACATAGGATCACTTTTGTGAAATCCTTCGGAAGGATTTTTTAGTGAAACAATTTTCCAAACGTTAACAATTATCTGTACATATGCAGCTGTCTGCCTATCTCTGTCATCATAAAATCTAAGAGCATTCACAGTTGATTCATGGAAAATTGACAGTGCATGTTGAGGAGAGGTTCGAGAAATATTAACCGGATTTAGCGAGCCTTCAATGCATGTGTTATCTTCAAAGGCAAGTTCTCCTCCTTCGAATACAGTTTCTTTACATGTAAAAATGAGGCATTACAAACACCGTCAACGTTCAAAATATCTCTATGTCCATCAGGAAGTGTCATTTTTGTTTTATTCACAAAATTATTGAATATGTTCTTCAAGTTGTGAGTGAAATCAAATAAAATAAACAGTTTTGCCTCTGCTCGAATAGGATGGTTAATAAAAGGAAATATTTGATTACCACCACAAAGTCGCTTGAAAAAAGAGCGGTTGATCACATGATTGTCAGTTGAAACAGCAAAAACACCAAAAAAGTGAATCAATTTGACGAATGACACTCATAAACTCATTGTACAAAATATCGGAATTAAGTCGAAACACAGGAATTAAACACACGACATCCTTATATTTTGAACAGGACGACTGAATCATAAAAGTTAAAACGGTCTTGGCGGGTATGCCATCCGATGTATAACCTACAAATTGTCCATTACTGAGTTCTACACGCTGAGCAGTATAGACTTCGTCGATCATCAATGTAACAATTTTTTCTCTGTCATCCAAAAAACTTGATCTCCTTTGCAGATACTCGAGATCAATCGAACAGGTTTCAACTGCAGATCCTCTAGACAATGAACGCAGCGTAGTCATAGAGGGCAGAATAAAAATATCTCTTAATTTATTATACAAAGATGCACTTGTAATCTGCACAAAAAAGAAAGTGCCAACGTCTTACATGAATATTTTCTGGCATTCTTTGGTACTTGACAAAGTCGCAGCTGCTGAATAACAAAATTTACTAGGTGGTACATTTCAAATTCGGGGTCATCTGATTGACTTTCACAATCTAAAAATGTTTCAAGAAAAGAAGCAGCGAGTTCTAGGTACTGAGAGGTACTGTTGTTATCTAAATGTTTTTCTGACAAATTCTTCGTATAGGCAATAACGTTACAAAGTTGAGAAATAGTTTTTACTTTATCTCCACTGAAGATATGGTGAAAGTTGGAATTCTCTAACTTTGATGACAGCACGAATACTCGCACGCTCATGCTTTCGTCGACGATCACCGTAGCTTTGTGAACAGGAGCCATAAAGTTCGATGTTAGAAACACTGACGTACATAAAAATCAAACACGACTGATGATCTACCTTCACAATATTGGTGGGGAGAGGGTGACTTGAAGAATCACTTAGTTTCGAACGCAGAGCATCGAGAGAATCAAACGAATCTTCCTCAATAGATTCTCTGATCAAATTCTCAATTCTATTGTTCTCAAAGGACCGTCGGGAATCAGCAGTCGAATTTGAAGATCGGGGAACAGTTGGAGATTTGGTGAAATATTTAGGACACCCTGGGAACACTGAAGGAATTGCCGTTGATTTCAATAGTTTCTTCTGAAGAATTTGCGATAATCTACTCTTCCGTCTACTTTCACGTGAGTCGGTCGACGTTGTTTCGAAGTCGTGGTCGTTGAAGTGTTTCTCACACACTCTGTGATTCTCATTAGGAGTAAAATCCTTTCGTGGGATAGCAGACATCCATCTTGAATGTAGAGCAGGGTCTGTTGGAAACTGAAACATTGAGCATTTCTCAATGACCTCATTTTTCCTGGGCTTATAGCCACTGCGACAATTAGGAACGCAGCACGAAAACACCATCGGTTGAACGTTGTCTTTAAAATATATGTTACACGGTAATGCACGTTATGGCGAGCGAAGTTGAGAATCGGACAGTCCGATAGTCAGCCAGACGAAGCAATGTCCCAGCTAACACATTTACACATAGGTAATGAAAGGTGTGAGTCACGTTATCGCATGCATTGGAACTTGGAAGGGACAGCTTCTCGCTCTATCTTTGTCATGTAAGCAGTCACTGCAGCGCGAGATGTTAACCCTCTCCCTGTCAAGGCAGATTTCGCAACATAGTGCGTTGTTCTTCCCGATACACTATCTATAATTCCCTGAAACAAAGGTTCAAATAGTTTTATTTTTTTGTTTTTGAGAGCATCTTTACGTTTACAACTTTACATACACTTTACAGTTTCAAGTCACTACTCTCAAATACGTTTCGAGCGCCTGCGCTCAGCAGTTAACTGCAGGGATCTTCAAGCAATCACACAATGCGCTGGGGATGTGTTCACAGCAAATCACAGAGATTTGTGTGTTTGTGTGATACGTGGAGCGTGTGCGCTTAGCTCGATCGTCTTCTCCCGATAGAAACGAAGAAGCAAATATATTGCAGCAATGCAAGAAAAGATCTATTTATAAATTCTTAGATTCAGCTATGTGAATGCGCAAATTTTCCCTATTCGTGGCTTCGCCAAATTTTGGAGAAGATGATGACGCATTGAATCGTCGTGTCTGCGTTCACCAATGGCTGAATGTTGGATCGGAAGGTAAGAAGCCGAAGGAAGGAGATAGCGATGAAGGTTCCATAAGTTGATGTGGGATTCAGTCAGAGATAATGATTCAAGGCATATTTGTGACATTATGTTTATGGTGTCGATTTCAACAGTGGTTATTTTCTACACCGTCCGAGGGATTATGCAGAAAACTCTAGCCACCGTGTATTGAAATAAAAACTAAACCACTCTCAAGGATAGAATATCAGGAGGAGCACAAAAAACATTTAAGCAGCCCTAAATTTGAAACATGCAAGTGATTGACAAGCTATAATAATCACAACAGAGTCTTGCGTTGGTGAGAGCTTCCTCGAGAGTGAATGTTCTCTATAGTAATCTTACCAAGGTGATCAAGCGTCATGTGAGAAATCAACATCACATTTTCATTGTCATTTGACGTTTAGAATCTTGGGAAGACAAGAGTCGCGTTGATGAACAGTCAGCTTAGGATTGCATGCTTCTGAGGCTGTTCAGAAAAAGAGGCAGTCACAGTGAATCACAATTCACATGCAGAATAGTCTACATTGGGTATTCTATGGATTTCAGTGTACCTTTCATTTAAATATCAGTATCTATCTCTCACATCATTTCATTCTGTAGTCATGGATGCCAGCATGATTTGAATGTTCATGTACTTGTACAAGTGTTTGAAAATTCACTGAAATTAAGTATTTATGTATTAAATTAATAATTATTAATTAATTATTATCATTAAATTAATTAATTTATGCAGTTCATGCTGTCTGCTGCAGAAATATAGGAATCCACTTTGGAGCGAGGGCCTATGGTCTGGGAGCACGCGACGCCACTGGAGACATTATTTATTTCATTGTAAATAGGCTGCCTCATCTGAAATTGATTTGAAGTACCTCATCCGATACAGATGACATAACCATTGATGGAACGCAGATAGACAAAGTGGACGAATTTGTGCTTTTAGGTAGAATTGTCCTGATTCCTCATCTGACGTTAAAAGAAGAAGGTAGATATCAAAATTTTCCGGGAAAATTTTTTAACACTGTTTAAATATAATTTATATACATTCAATTGCCAATATGAATTTTTCTGGAGTTTAGGAAAGCCCGCAGCCCGCACGAGGAGACCCGTTGCGGGGCGCATCGTAGTTAATTTGAGAAGACTGTCTCATTCCCTCCAACAAACCTGGCCTTTACAGGACGTACCTAACACGTGGTTTCTCTAAAAGTTGCTCTAGTCTAAACAATGACCTATTGGTTGGTAATCGAACTGAAATGGATCAAACGTTTCTGCCAAAAAACAGTGTATTTGGAGAAATTCTAAACTTCAAGTGTCTTGCATGACTGCTTTGGATAAAGTGCAATTTTAAAATTAATTAATGCACATTAGTTGCCATCCTCCATTGTATCTTAGTTATCCTTCTATACATTAGAATATGAAGCATTCTTACTACTTAACATCTTATTAAAGTACCATGATTTTGTAAACTTAAATGCTCGGAAATGTTAAATGTTTAACAAGCTCATTGCTAGACTATCATCGTATTTCGTCTAATATAAGCACCCTTCTAATATAAACAATGGTTTTAACAATCCTGGTGTCTCTAATATAAGCAATATCTTTATTATAATCAACTCTTTTTTTAATTTGAGAAAAAACAAATTAAGGAGTTGTTAGGTAAAAGATTATTCTCAGAGGGTGCACCGATTACGTTCAGGTGGTCTTTCAACAAACCTATAAATGGCCGAATTCAGCTGCGTATTCTTCGCTGGGAGGCGTCTGCCAACCACACATTTACAGGTAAAGGAAACTCAAGGGCACCTTCAAAGGAACAACTATTTTAGTGAATTGTCGAGACTTGGAAAGAGATCCCTCTGGATCTGATTCTCAGGTCTAAGGCCTTTGGAGTCACCAACGCAGGAGATGGATCAAAAGACTCTCCACTAAGTGACATTGCTACACCTAATTCACGCGTAATTACGGAGCACCCTAAACATCCACGGTTAAGGGCAGTTTATATAACTTCTACGCGCTGCAGTAAGAGTCTGCAATCACATGATCTGGTACTGTTAAAACATGGGGAATGTTTATGAATACGCGCGGGCAAGCGTCTATAGTTTGCGCGTCATCTACGGTTGTCTGCGCTGCCGCTTGAACCACTAAGATGAACCGCTTAGCATGTTCTGTCTTCACTGAGCATGAAATTGAGGTCCTATCACATTGTTTAGGCTCTGATACATGCAGACACAGAGACGCAAAGTCTATATCACAGGACTGCCAGCTATACTGACTTATATAACAGATTTTGCAGCAATGTCCCGCATTGCCACGGATGTTTGGGGTCATGTGTAATTACGCGTGGTTCACGTGTGAATTACGCGTGATTGAGCGTGGCATGTCACCTAGTGTAGCGAGACGTAGCAGCTGCGTTGCAATTTGTTCGGTAGCTAATGGAAAGTAGCAGAACCTGGCAGCTACGCAGTAGGTCTAATCTTTCCTAATTGGCATCATATGATGCCATGTGTCACAAATGCTCCTGGGATGTCTTCCTCCTTAACGGGATGTCTCGGTTGACTTTCTAACGGTGAAAAGCGATGCGATGGTAATCATCTTACCAATATATATTTGGACAGAGCTTATCATCTCATCACATGTAGCCTACCATGAGTAATGGGCAAAAGACCGTTCCAGGACACCATAAAATTCAAAAAATAGTATCTTTAAAAACGACATAAATTCATGAATTTGAACCCTTTTTCAGGTTATTAAGACCTAAATACATGAATTTAGTCCATTCAAAAAGTACCATTTTTTCAAAAAATGGCATTTTTAAAAACTACATAAATTCATGAATTTGAACCCTTTTTCAGGTTATGAAGACCTAAATTCATAAATTTGGGCGTTTTTAAAAATACCCAATTTTCAAATTTTTCAAAATCTCAAATTTGAGAATTACAATTTTCACCCCCAAAATCATGACCGTTCCAGGACACCGAAAATCATAAAAGTTAAGAATCTCAAAATTTGTGAATTACAATTTTTACCTTGTAAATCATGACCGTTCCAGGACACCGAAAATCATAAAAGTTGAGAATTTCAAATTCATGAATTTTATCCATCTTTCAGGTTTTTAAAATATATCTTGTGACTAAAAATATTTCTTTAAAAATGGAAGAAACAAAAGTAGATGAAACAAAAGTGGATGAAACCTCAAGAATATATCCTTCGTTATCATATGAACGTAGTTCTACTTTAATGGACATTGAAAAGATTAACATTGAAAAAATGAATAAAGAAAAACACAAAGATAGAGTACGCTATATGAAAGATAAGGAATCTCAATTATTATTAAGATTAGAGCATTATAAAAAATTAAGAAAGAGATGGACTAAAGTTAAGAATGTAACACAAGGAATTGGCATATTCTTAACAATAAGTTTAGGTGCTTTAACAATTCTTATATCTTCAGGTGTTCTTACAATTCCAGTAGTTGCTACAGCTTTAACAGGTACGGGTGTTTTTGCAACTTCAGTTATTACAATGTTAGAAAAATCTTTAATATCAAAGAAACAAAAATCATTAAAAACTAAGCATTTACATATTAAAGAAGTCTATGACAAATTGCAGTACTACTTTCAAAGAGTATGTGATGATAATGTTATTACGTTAGATGAGATTGAAAAATTTGATCAAATAGCTAATGAAGTAAATCAAATATCATTTCAATTTCAGTCAGAAAAAGTTGATGATAAGAATAAACAGGATGGCAAAATTTCGAGTGATGGTAAAACTTTTAGTGATGGTAAAATTTCTAATGAAGAAAATGACAAGATTTTTTTAGAAGAGCTAAAAACTTTAAGCGAAAATTTAAGCAAAACTTTATTAAACAAAACTTAAAACGAGAAAACTTTAAACGAAAAGATGTCAGACAACAAAGCAATAAAAAAATAATTTGTTCAGTAAAATGTTTTTGCTGTATTCCAATGTTACCACAAAATTCAAATATTATATTTTAAAAATGGATAAAATTAGAGCTGATAATTTTAAAAGAATAAAACAATTAGAAGAGTTAATAAAACAAAGAAATATTATGAAAGAAAATCATCTTCAACATAGAATGATAAAAGCTGGTATTCAATCTGATATGTTTGAAAAAATGCAGCAAACCGAGCAAGTAAAAACTGATTTTGAGAAAACTATGAAACCATTTAAAACTCTTGAAAAAGAAAGTACAAATAATGATAAACAAATTGATATAACAGATCCAGAGCACAAAACTATATTAGATGACTATGGATTACTAGAATCAAACATTAATAAGAAATTACCAAAATCTATGCAATTTGAACATTCTATTTCATTTATAGATGGAAAACAATACCTAGATTTTATCTCGGACAAAAAGAAACATTTCCACAACCTTTTCGAGGTTTAATTTTTTCACCAGATAAATCTCCTTTTAATTTAGATAGAAATTTTGTTAATCTTTTAAGAGGAGCAGATTTAAATAATTATGCTGTAGAAGATCTCATAAAATATAAAGCTATGTTAGATAGAGTTGGTGCAGTAAAATCTCTTAGACGTTATAAACAATTAGAAAATTTATTATCAACGGGAGTTAAAGTAGGAAAAGGTTTATCTGAAAAACAGAAAACAGAAAAAACTGTATTCTTACCAGATGAACCACAAGAATTACTAAATAGATTAAATATTTTAGTATCGGCAATGAAAGAAGGACATAATTCTAGTTTCAATGAAATTCATGCTATATTGAAAAGACTGTTAGAAAAGAAGATTCTAAATAAAGAGGATCATAAAAGTATAACAAACCGAATGTTCTAGGGCTTCGCCCGTAGCTGAAATATGTTGTTTCTAATTTTTATTTATGATTTTTATCTATGATTTTTATCTACGTTTTTTATCTACGATTTTTATCTATAATATTTATTCAAAATTTTTAGTTAAAAAATGTGTTCAGCAGATTTAGACAAAATTAATAATCATTTAGAAAATTTGACAGAGATTTTGGGTTCATCAAAATTTAGTACGACGTTAAAAATTATAACAACTACTTCATCACACACTTGTAATTTAGAACCCATTCTACATTTGGAACAAAATAAAAATTATCAAATTGCATTGACTAGTTTCTCTACATTTAACACTATTCAAAACGTTATCAAAGATATGAATGATCAATTTAGATATTCTACTGATAAAGGCAAAAGCATGGAAAATATTAACTTTCCTTCCTGGTTCTTACGAAGTTGAATCAATATCAAATGAAATTAAGAGACATTTAGGTATACCATTTAAAGATAAGAAACAATTACATTTTGCAGTTGAACCGGCAGTCAATAAATTTTCTCTTACTTTAGACGAAAATCATCAAGTTGATTTTAATCATGATAGATCATTGTCAAAGCTATTAGGATTTAATAAACAAACCTATAGACAAGGTTATCATTTAGGTGAGAAGATTCCAAAAATAACTGAAATAAATTCAATTGTTGTACATTGTGACATTATTGAAGGAGGATATATAAATGGTAAATTGTCAAATTTAATATTCAGTTTTCCAGCTTTTACTGTACCCATTGGTTATAGATTAAATGTAATTCCACAAACATTAATATATTTCCCTATCACAAGAAAAACTATTAACAACATTAACATGAGAATCACTGATGAGAAAGGACAAGAAATAAATTTTGGAGGTGAAGAGATTATGATAGATCTTTTGGTTCGGGAGGTATAAACTCCCACGCGAAGCTAGAGAAGTTTAATTTTCTTCTTCTTCTTTAGAAACAAAAAAAAATAAAAATAAATTTTTTTATTAAAAAATGAGTGAACTACCCCCATTAAATAAAAAGAAACTTAAATTTAATCATCATCCAAATTTATCTAATAAAGTCTTGTCAGTTATTTGTGGAAGATCAGGTTGTGGAAAAACATATCTATTATTTAAAATTTTAACGACTCCAAATTTTTTGGATTATAACAATCTTATAATTTATACAACAACAGCAGAACAACCCGTCTATCAATTTTTAAAATATGGATTTGAAAATAATCTTAAAAAACAGCAATTGCTTCATTATTCAAAGAATATGAAAAATCTGAAGATGAAGAAGAAATAAGTTCGTGGTGTGAAGAAGCAGCAAAAAATAATCAGTTAGTAGAATCCAATAAAAATAAGCATATAAAGATACAATTAATAGATGATAGTGGTAATATGCAAGATCCTAGTAAACTAGATAAAACAATGAAACATTGTGTAATTTTTGATGATTGTGTTAATGACAGAAATCAGTCAGTTCAGAGAAATTATTTCACAAGAGGTAGACATAATAACTGTAGTTTTTTTATATTTAACACAAAGTATGTATTCATTAGACGGAAGTGTTATTAGAAAGAATGCAAATATATTTATACTATTTGAAATAAATGCAAGAAACTTAAGTGATTTGTTAAGAGATTTATGTGTAAGAAATAAAGATGAATTTAAACAATCGTCTAACAATGCTTGGTCAAAAGATTACGGCTTCATTACAATTAATATTGATAAAAAAATTCATGATAGAGTTATCGAACAATTGTTCTCTGACTAGGCTTCGCCTCGAGGGGCTTCGCCCCGACTGAAAGTCGATAGAAGATTTGTTTACTGAGTGATAAAAATATACAAATATAGTGTTATAATATTTTTTATTTTTATTTTATGTATATATCAAATTTGTCAATCTTAGAAATTAGAAAATTAAAAAGGTGAAGTAGTTATTCCATCAGGTAAAATTTTTCTTTTATCATCAAATGGATCTAATGCTAATTTATGTTCTTCTTTTAAAAACATTTTATGTTTTTTTGAATTAAGTCTATAATTACATGCTGTTTTTATTTCATTATTAAATAATACATTTTTATAATCTTGAAATGTTATTTGATTAGCCACTGATGCCTTTGAAATTCCTTTTAATGTTTTATGTGTTTTAATATTATTAGTTGTGTTATAACAATAACATTTAGATTTTAAAAATATAGCTTCTGTTATGAAATCTTCATTTCCTTCTAATTCATCTTTTACTTTACATAAATCAGAAGGATGAATAATATCTCTTATTTTATCTATTTCTTCATCAAGTGTAGAATTATACGGTATTGTTAATTCTAAGAAAACAGAATCGGTATCTGTAAAGTGTAATTTATAGTTTTTGCCATAAGCAGGTGCTAAATAATCATATATAAATCTATACATAAATAGTTTAGCTAATTCTAATATAGTGAATCCTATAAAATTAAACTTATCATGTTTTACGCTGATTCGACGTAAATGTACAGCACATAGTTCATCACTGAATCTAGTAGTTCTTTTATATGTAGGTTTCCTTGTTAAATTTTGAAACCTATCTTTATCATAAACTATTTCAATATTTTGTCTATTACGCACATTTTCTAAAGTCTTACCATAAAATGCATTATTCATTAATTTGAAGAACACGTTTCCAAAATGATCTTTATTTCTTTTAGCTATTTTACGTTTTTCAATATTGAACTCTATATAATCTTTCAACCACCTAGATTTTTGATAAAAAAGTTTTCGATGTATTTTGGTGAGAATCATTCCATGTTCTAAATACCAATCTAGCATTCTTCCTTCAACAACATACTTTCCTTTATTACTTTGTGTTAACATAAGTTTTTTTGTTGGTCTGTATTTCTTAGGAATTATAGATTTTTGATAATCTGAAAAATCTTCTATATTGGGAATTTTGTTTTCGGGACAGAAAGGAAAATATTTTGTTTTATCTTTTATTTCATCAGGATATACTAAATCAACTTCATATATATAACCATGATTATAATTTCCATCATATGTTTTTTGATAATCAAGAATATTACACCATTCCATCTCACCTGCTGGTAATTTTTGTATCATGCAAGAAGAATATAAGCTATTAAAATCATAATATAACAAATAGTTCTCTCTCATGAGTTCATCAATTGCATTTTCACGTTCTACTCCTTCTCGTTTCGTTCGAAAAATTTCTAATATTTTTTCTTTTTCTTCTGGAGATAAAGGTTTCATTATTCCATATTCTTGTGGATTTACTTTCTTATTATAACATTTAACATATCTATTACCTAAAACTGATGAAACACCACCTCTAATCCCAGATTCAAAAAATAATAATTTATCATATGTATTTTCTTTATAATGTTTAAGTTTAACGGACTTTGTCCTAGAGCCAACGGCTTGAACACCAGTATGTTTTAATCCTGCTAACCATGTTAAACCTGGTGTAGAATAACAATAACATGGATCTATTCCGTAATATTCTAAACACATATCACGAAAGTTTTCAAAAAGATCAGCAAGGATTAATACATCTATCTGAAGATATTTCATTGTATAATCATACATTGTTCTACAATTTAACTCTCTCCAATTTTTTTCAGCTTCTGCATAGTCTTCTTCAGATAATTGTGATTGTTTTAATGTTGATGTAAATTTATTTATTGGAGGAAGTTGTTTTTCTTCCATAATTTTATTCACAGAATTAAAATCTCCAGTTAAACCAGTCTTCGACTGTGAACCACAGGTTAAATATTCATACGGAAATATGCCTTTTAAAGGTTTTAAATTATATTTATTTAATATTTTACATTGTTCAGATTTCAAAGTTTTTCCCATAACATCTAATGAATAAGGAGTAAAAAATCTAAATGCATCTAAAATTCTAATACAACCTAATTGCATTGAAAAATATTCTTCTTCTGTTTTACATAGTACATTTATTTGTTGTTGTTGTAATTTTTCAGATGAAAATAAATCTTTCATTACTAGATAGAAATCATATTTAGAACCATTGTAGAAATATAAAGGAACAAAGTTATATTTAAATTTATTAGCATTAAGAATACAAGAATTATGTGCTGCACCTCTATATAATCCATTTAGATGATCATGATCTTTTACTTTGACGGCAGAGCCGTCGCTTCGCTTGTCAAGATATCTACCTCTGCCATTTTTATAATTTTTTGTAAATTCTTTTCCACAGTAATAACATTTTGTTTCATTAATAAAATTTAATTTTTCTTTTTCTGTTAATAGAAGCATTGGTATATTTGTTTCAAGCAATTGTGAAAAACGACATTGTAATTCTTCTACTTTCTTTGTAAACATTTCTGAACTATCTTCACCATAGTATTGATAATATTCTGATTTAAATAATTCAGGATAATTTGAATGAATGTACATTCCCCAACATAATGGTTTTTGTTCAAATAAATATTTTTCTTTACTTTGTTCAGCTGCACTTTTTTCATAATTATCATTTTCAGAATCGGGCGAAGCCCTGGAACTTTCCGTTCGATTTTGTGTCATATTAACATTATATGCTTCAAAATCACAATAAATAGTAAAGGGTACTTTATTTTTGAAATACCATTTATTGTATTCTAAATAATCATCTTTAGGAAAAGTATTTTCAACTGCTTCGTTTTGTTGACAATTCTCCAAATGTCTATTCATTTCTTCTTTAGTTCTAAAACTTGTCATACATTGAAGACAAGGAAAATTTGTATTATCTGAAGTTTTTGTAAATATAGAAACATCTTTACACAATATAAAATGACCCTGATAATATAATACATTGGCTTGTGCTGGTTGCTTTGTTTTTTTTAATTTTTCAAATTTATCTTTATATATTTCATGTGTTTCATCAATTTCTTTTGCAAGATTAAATGTATTTCGATGAAAATTTTGATTTAATATTTGTAGCTGTTGTTCATATTCATTATTATATTGTTCTTTATATTGTTGTTGACATTTTTTAAACATTCATTTAATTCTTTATTTTCTTCATTATTTTCTTCATTTAATTTTTGAATCGTTTCTATCTTATTTTGATATTTATGGTGATATTCTTGTAGTAACATTTTTGTTTGTTGTTGATAATCTGTTTTACATTTTTGTAAAATTTCATTTAAATTTTTGTTGATATTCTAAGATAAAGATAGATAATCGGAATCATAATCATAATTATAATTACGTCCTTTATAATTATTATGATTAATCATTATTGGTGATAATGTTTTAACAATTTCAAATTTTTCAGTACATATTATATTTTCTTGGTAAAAAATATTATGATGCATGTAATTTCCTCTATCATTATATACTATTTCTGATTGACATAAATTTTTATTATTCAAATAAAATTTTTTTGAATCTGAGTAAAGTGGAGTAATTTTACCAATAGAAACATAATTCACATTTAATTCAAAAACATTTACTTCTATTAAATTTTTATTCTTTTTATGAAACTTTTTTAACCTATAATAATCATATGGAAATTCATGTAAGCCATCAGAGAGATCAAATTCCTTTATGTATTCTTCTTTATTATAATGACTTAGTCTCTCTTTGTGATATTCTGCAGGATGTAAATGTGCTATAATACTCCACAGAAAACAATAATCATCTTCATTTTTTATGTTGATTATTTGTGGTGAACTGAAAGGTAAAGGAACATAACTACCACCAGTATTATTTTTATATTTATCAATTACTATTTTCTTAGATAGTATTTTAACAAATCTCCAACCAGATTCACGTAACTGGGCTTCAATTATACAATTTTCTAATTAAGGTATCATTTGTTCAAATATGGGTTGTATATCATTTACATTATGAATTTCTTGTGAATTTGTAAAATGTCCTTGTATTATTACTTCAGGAATTCCATCAGGTCCATTTTTTGTATAAAGTACTTCTACATTCATATAACATTTGAAAGATTTCTTAAATATTTTGAAAAAGTTTTTTAATACATTATAAAAAGTTTCATCGGTTTCATTATGTTCAACCGATTCATTAAATAAATATTTTATATCTGTTACCGCTTCATCGGTTTTTTTAGTTTCATCAAATTCATCTATTTCGTTAAATTCATCAGTATCGCTAAATAAATATCTTCCATCTGGTACATGTTCATCTTCACTATTAAAAACTTTTTTATATTCCGAATGTGAATAATCATCAAACATTTTTTTAACTTTTATATCAGTAGGTAATGTTTCTAGATAGTTTTTATAACTATTTAATTTTAATATATTTCCTTCATCAACTCGTTCTACATTTTGTAAATGCAATTTACTATTTAAATGAGAATGATAACTTCTTTTTGTTTGCAACTTTTTTTTACATAAGTTACAATAAAACTTGGTATTTTCCATTTTTTTATTTTTTAAGGAAAAAATTGTGTTTTAATTTTAGATATAAACATTCTAATAACAAGGTCTTGAGAGTTATTATATATTATTATATATTTCACGTTCTTTAGTTATTTTATTTTCTTGATCATATTAAGTTTAATCATATTAAGTTTTATCATATAAAGTTTTATCAAAAGATAATTTAAATTTATTTTCACTAACTATTGATTCTTCATCATCATCATCAATTGATTCTTCATCATCATCATAAATTGTTTCTTCAACATAATAAATTACACTTTTTGGTAAAGGATGCCATTCCCTGATAGGATACCATTCTCTTATTGGAATATCTAACTCTAAATACATCTTTTATCTGATAATAATATAATAGAGAAAAATATTGGTCTTTGTTCTCTTTTGGAAAATTTAATAACACCACCATAATCTGAATCACTTTTAGTTTTTATTAAAGATAATAAAATTTTAAATTGATTAGATGTAAATCCTAATTTAAATTTTGTAGACCCGACACATAGTTGTCGAACAGTATCTTCAACTATACCATCATTATTTTTTTCAATTGTAAGAAAATGAAATTTAGATAAATTTTGATTAAATGTAGTATTAATATCATGTACATCAGTATGAGATATAAATTTTTCTTCACTTAAATTTTTATAATTACTAATATTTCTATAATCTTTCTTACCATTTACACCATTTTCAGATGTTTCAGAATCATCATCTATATTATTATCATCATTATTATCATAAGATTCTTTAAGATCGGGCAAAGCCCTAGAACCTTCGGTTCGTTTATTATGATTATGGACATTGTTAATAGTATAAGGTGTTCTCCACATATAAATTTTTTCTTGTTGAGCTAAGCCATTTATGTAAGATTTTAATAAATTAATATTTAAATTGGAATACAATCCTATATATGTATCATCATCATATCTTTGCCGCATTTCTAATGTTTCTTGTTTTTAAATTGTATCTCTATAATATACTTGACATAATAATTCTTCGTTATGCTTTTTACTCTCTATGTGAATGTTATATTGATTTTGATCGTCAACAAATAATCTAATTTTTTCCTTTGAGAAAGATTTTAATTTTTTAAATAATTCTTTAATATTGATATAATTAATAATTTTAGTTTCTATCCAATCAGTATTACTAATTGGTAATACTGCTCTAATAAAACCATAAACATTATTATGACCAATAATAACCATATTTTCTTTATTTAATTCAACATAAGCTACATCATTATATTTGCTTACAATCTCCACAAATTTTATAAACGGGTCTCCTGGAAATAAACAATAGTTAGTTTCTATAGAAGGTAAACCTTTTGTTTGTTCTCTAAATATTTCGGCTTGTAATTGAAATAAAATATTAACATCTATACATGGATTTGTAATAGTATTATTATTATTATTATTATTATCAAAACATTTATTTCCAAATCCCGTTGATCTCGTCGAATAAGAAGAAATGGATGATGCAGACGAATATAATTTTTTTAAATTTGCTTTATCCATTTTTTTATTTTTATTAGAAAGAAATTTATTTTTTTTCTCATTATATAAAAAAATTACTTTTTTATTGTTAAAAAATGATGTTACCAAATGTTGGTGGAGGTGCATATATCCCGAATAATCGTGAATCAGAAATAGAAATAGAAAATTATATCATGAAAACTGGAGACGTTTTATCTGGTCCATTGCATCTTTCTATTCTTCCGAAACAAAATACAGAGTAAACAAATAAACAATATGTTGATACACAAATCAATGACTTAAAAGAAAAATATATAAACGATGTTTTGGTTCCACTGATGAATGAATTAAAGTTGCTAAAACTTAATGACAAATCATTAAACGAAAAATTATTAAAACTTGATAAAAAGGATAGAGAGCTAGATGCAGATATAGCAAAACTTTTTAAAAAGATTTCAGAACAATCAAAAATTTTAATATTACTTTCTTTAAATTTAAAATCTGCAGTCATTAAAAATAAACATCAGATAAAAATGTTAAAAGAACAATTAGAAGATGAAATAGAAAACTACCTGAAAGAATTAAAAAAAATTTAAAGCAGTTACAAACTACATTCCAAAAAAGTGTTGATGAATTGAGTTCTAAAATTACTCAACAAATGAAAAAGATGAATAGAATAATAAATGAAGTAAACTCACTTAATCAAAAAGTTGATAAAATGAAAACTCTTAAAATCAATTTAGAAAATGAATTAAAGAAAAATTTACAAGAAAACTCTGAAGAAAATAAAGAACAGTTAGATGCTGTTAAAAGACAATTAGATGTTCTTAAAATTAAGTTAAATGCACTTAAAACGGCGTTGAAGATGAATCAGAAGAAAATGCAAGTTAATAGAAAAGAAATTAAAGTACATCACACGCTACTTGACGCAATAGATAAAGTGCAACAGTCAATTAATAAAGTTATCTCGAAGTTGTTGTCCATTCACAAACGTAAATCTTAATCGGACCAAAGGTCCTCAGGTTACTAACCAATAGAACTTTGTTCAGAGGCTTTAGCCGATCGTAAATATTTTTTCCCAAAAGTCAAATTTAATCCTAAAAAATGCCTATAGTTTATAAACACAATCTTAAACATTTTGCTTCAAATCAAAGAATTGCTCATGAACCACGTGTGAATCCTGTTTATCATTATGATAATAGAGAAGCAGTCGGAACACAAAAGTTCCTAGGCACCGCAGGTGCCGTTCACACGGAAGGAGCTGGCATCTTTTCTGGTATTGGAAGTATCGTTAACTTAATTAAAAATAATAAAGATTTGATTACATCTGCTGCAAAAGGAGCAGCTGCTATAGGTAGTACAGCTAGTGCAATATCAAATGCTGTCAAGTCTCAAAACGAATTAAAACAACTAGAAGCTATTCGTAAACTTAGGAATGATTCTGAAGAACTAAAAAATTTAAAAAAACTTTCAGAGGAAACAAAAAATAAAATTGCTAACATAGCTGTTGGGGAAACCTTGGGGAGCGGAGCTCCGTCTGATAGTAAACATAAGAAGAAATCAGGCGTAGCCATAAAACGTTCAATTGAAGAAATAAGAGGAAATGGCGTGAGCAGCAACCTTCGGTTTAACCAGCAAAGCTGTAGCGGAGCTGGTCTAGCAAAATTCTAAAATTATGTTTTTAGTAAATTTTTTTTAGTAAAATTTTTTTAGCAAAATTTTCTTAGCAAAATTTTTTTAGTAAAATTATTTTAGTAAAATTATTTTAGGAGAATTTTTTCTGTGTGTGAGAAAAACAAAAAGTCAAATTATTTTTTATAAAAATGTCTTCGCTTATCGAAAATAAATTTAGATTAGACGATCCTCCGTTCGTCAGTTGCAATCAAAAAAAGAATAACTATATAAGAATTGCTATGAATCCCGGATCTTCCAGTAGAGTAAATACTGGAGGCGATTTAATTTTTGAAGTTGATAATCAGCAGAGTTATATATATTTACCTGATTCGTTTTTACATTGTGAATATTCTTTATATAGTGATGCTAATTTTACAACACCATTATCAGAAACCGATAATATTGCATTAGAGAATAATTTTTTTCCAAGATTATTTACACAAATGCGTTTAGATGTTGCAACTCAAAATATAGAAACAATAAGTGATTCTCCAGGTGTAATTGATACAATGCTTAGATTCGTAACAATTGGTGAAAATAATAAAAAGTATGAAATCGAAGGTTGGTTTCCTGATACTAATGATGGTATAATTGTTGATGATTTAACTCACGCTGGAACAGATACCGCAGGAATTGCGAAAGATGTAGAAAATATTGCAAAACATTTAAATAAAACAAATAATGATGCATATAGAGAAAGACGTGAATTAAACAAGAAAAGTAAACAGACAGTAAATTGGTCATTGTCTCCATTATTCGGATATTTAGATTATGATAAAATAAAATTAATTAAAATCAATTAAAATTTAAATTAATAATTCATCGTACAGCAAATAATGAATTAATCTTTTTTGGTAAGACTGGAAAAAAGCATATTTAAAAATTGATAGACTTGAATGGTGGATTAAGCATATTACTCCTAGTTTAGAGATTGAAACAGCTATTGCAAAAAGATTAAATACTAACAAACCAATTCCAGTAAATTTTCTAAAGCGTACTGCTAGTTCAGTAACTTTTTCCGAACAAAGATTTAACTGGCATTTTACTAGAATTTCAAATACTTCAAGATATTTATTACTAACATTTCAAAGAAATAATTCTCCAAGTTTTGATAAGAACAATAATCTTTTTCATATTAATACAATTCGAAGTTTACAAGTTTCATTAAATCAAACCCGATATCCAATTGATCCATTAAGATTCGATGATACCAATAATCAATTTATGGAAGGATATGATGCTTATAGAAATCTTTGTATAGAATTTGGAGTTGAACCACAATTAACTCCTGGAGATTGGAGACATTCATATCCTGTTTTCTGTTTCGATTTAGGTGCACAATCTGAAGATATTATCAAGACTGGTTGTGATGTAACAATTAATATTGAAAAGAAAGATTCCACAACTTCATTGATGGCTTATGGCTTATTGCTAGAAGATGTAAAATATTCTATTGAAATTCTTAATGGAAAGATGGCTAGGATAGGCTAAAGCCAGAGGAGGTTCGCTCCGATTAATTAATTTTTTTTGATAACTTAAAATTTTTTGATAACTAAAATAGATTAAAATTTTTGATAACTTAAAAATTCTTAACTTAAAATTTTTTTATTAAAAATGTCGCAAGCGAAAAGTAATAATAATAAAACTGTTGAATTAAAATTACGTAATATTGTTGACAAAAATACACCGAAAACTATTACTATTAATAAAAAAAAGTATTACATAAGTAAACCAATGATAGAGAATATTAAATTACAAGAAGAAAAGAATGGCGGGATTCTCCCATTAATTCCTCTAATAATAGGAGGCATAGCAGCAGCAGGAAGTGTTGCAGGTGGGACAGCTGGTATTGTCCAAGCAGTAAATAAAAATAAATCAGAGAAAGCAGCATTAGAAGGACAAAAACGTCATAATAGAGAGTTAGAGAAAGTTGCTAGGGGTGACGGAATAGTAGATAATTTTATTAGTAAATTAAAATTAGTTGATGAAGGAAAACGAGTTCTTAAAAATATTCTCCACAATGTTGATGATTTAATTGAAATTAAAGAAACTAAAGATGGTTCTGGAATATATCTAAGTCCTAGTATGATTCGGTAATAACCTCAGGACCTTTGGTCCGATCGGCTAAAGCCTCTGAACAAGGTTCTATTCGGTAAAACTTTTATTTTATCTTTTAAAATGAATTCTACAAATTCCGAAAATTTAATTAAATTAAAAATTGCTAATTTAGATTTATTGAATTATCTATTACACAAAAATAAAAACTCAAACTGTCAGCATATTGGAGGTGACATACAAAAAACATTAGAAAACTTTCCTGGATTTATTTGGAGTAAATATTCGAAAGAAAAACATCTTCCCGGTCATTCATATACTGGTCCAGGAACTCGATTAGATATAAGACTAGATGAGAATAATAATCCGAAACCAGGTGAAGAACCAATAAATAGAGTAGATGCCGCAGCTTACAGGCATGATTTAGCTTATCGAAATCATGATCTAAGTTCTCGACATACAGCTGATAAGAAGATGATTCAAGAATTAGATAGTATTCAAAATCCTACATTTAGAGAAAAAATTGAAAGAATGTTTGTTAAGAAAGCTTTACAAGCTAAAATATTATTCGGACAGGGTTTAAATGAAACGACAGCAATGCTGTCTGAGAGCAACGCTCGAACCTACGCGTCTGAAATTCATAGGGAATACAGGAAGCCGAAATATCTATTGAAAGTAAAAGTATTTAATAAAGATGATATTTGGAGTGCTGATCTTATTCATATGCCGAATGAAAAAGATTACAAATACGCATTGACCGTTATAGATTTATATACACGATATGCTTGGGTAAAACCTTTAAAAAATAAAAGGGGGGTCTATCAGTTAAATATGCGTTTGAAGAAATCTTTAAAGAAAGTAAGAGAAGGCCAAAAAAATTGTTTGTTGATAAAGGGTCGGAATTTTATAACCGAAGCGTTCAGCCACTATTTGAAACTGTTTATTCAACTGAAAATGCAGGGAAGGCCGTAGTGATAGAAAGATTCAATCGGACGTTAAAAAATAAATTATTCAAGAAATTTACTGAGCAAAGAAATCAGAAATGGTTGAAGATATTACCAGGAATTGTAGAAGAGTACAATAATAAAGTTCATTCTGGCATTGAAGAAACCCCAAAGAATGCTTCTGACGACCCTGATTTGATAAGAAAAAAAATATTCGAGAATAATTATTCGAATGAAAATAATAATTTGAATGAGAGTAATCCGAATTTGCAAAAACTTAAGCCGAAATTTAAAATTGGAGATAGAGTTAGAATATTTAAATATAAGAATAAATTTGAAAAAGGCTTCGTCGGATACTGGAATAAAGAAATATTTGAAGTTTGTAAAATAAACCAAACTTATCCGATTACTTACGAAATCAAAGATATAGATGATGAAAATATCAGAGGTCGATTTTATCAAAATGAACTACAACGAACTGATTTTTAATTATCATTATTATTATTATTATTGGAACTAACGTTTCGGGAATGAAATTCCCTTGTTAGGCGTAGCCATAGAATCTACGGTTCGTTCAATTCTAACATAATATCAAGAAATGGTACTCCTTTTTGTAATTTAAATAAAACATAAAGACATAATTGACCACAGTAAGTAGTTCCTGGTTTTTGAATTTGAAATGTATTATAAATTCCATTGCCAAGTAATTTTTTGACTTCGTTTGTAGGTGGAAGTCCATAAGAGTCGAACCAATAGTTCTCAGCCTCTGGGCGGTCGAAATAGTAATTATCTCGATTTTTATTAGAGATACCTGCAGACCAATGTACGCCTTTTTGGTCTGAAGTGTGAAGATTCGTTATGAAATTTACAGTTATAACTTTTTCCGGGAACTGAAGGTTCCTGTTGGCTCATTTTTTAGGAATTGTAATTCGTCTCTCATTAGAACATGAAAATTCTTTATTCCCAATTGATTTGCGATTTTCTTTAAATCGAAATTCGTTGTTGTTTGCGTTCCATATAATTTAAAAAACTCCTTTATGTTGCTCATTTTATAATTAAAAAAATTACCTAAGGGACCCCTAGAAGACAGAAGGGAGGGGGTATTGACTTAAAACTGTTCTCGAATGATGACTTTCCTTACTACTTGGGGGGTATTGATTTAAAACTGTTCCATAATGATGTCTTTCCTTACTACTTGGGGAGGGTATTGATTTAAAACTGTTCCATAATGATGTCTTTCCTTACTACTTATTCGATTTTGAAATGATTTAATTTAATCTAAATTAAAACGTTACATTGTTACATTTTATTAGTAGAGTTAGTGTTTCGTACATCTTTTATCAATAGTAATTCAACCCTCATCAATATGTGAAGATTCTTCATTCCCAATTGATTAGCAATCTCATTTAAATCGAAATTTGACGTGGTTTTGTTTGTCGTATATTTTTAGAAAGTCTCTAATGTTACTCATTTTAAATGGAATAAAATCTATTTCAGAAATTTCTCAAAAGAATTGGCGTGTAGCAGCTCCTAAATTGTGTCAGCTGATACGAGTGAAGGAAATCACAGACAATAGCTCATGATACGGGTTGTGAAATCTCATTCACACTATGAGAACAAAAGAACAAATACAATCTAAACACAATAGACATATGAGAGAGAAGAGAAATGAATGAGCATTTCTCTTCATTTTGGTTTCCATAACAATCATTCATGCGACATTATTTTGAATGGAAAAATACACCAATTGTCGAACCATGTCGGCACTTTTATCGACACATTTTCCGGCTCCCAGAACAATTTTGGTGCAAATTTCCATTAGCGTTCAAGGTCATTCTATTAAAAGCATACGGGAATTATTCTCATTGAAGACAAGCAATTGTTTTAAAGAATGTATGTCATTGTGAATACAATATTCCTGTAACAGACAGGATCGAGAGAGAGAGAGAGAGAAAGAAAGAAAGAAGTCACGCAGCTCCGTAAAAGTTTAATTGAGATAACGAAGGATATATTCTTGAGGTTTCATCCACTTTTGTTTCATCCACTTTTGTTTCTTCAATTTTTAAAGAAATATTTTTAGTCACATGATATATTTTAAAAACCTGAAAGATGGATAAAATTCATGAATTTGAAATTCTCAACTTTTATGATTTTCGGTGTCCTGGAACGGTCATGATTTACAAGGTAAAAATTGTAATTCACAAATTTTGAGATTCTCAACTTTTATGATTTTCGGTGTCCTGGAACGGTCATGATTTACAAGGTGAAAATTGTAATTCACAAATTTTGAGATTCTCAACTTTTATGATTTTCGGTGTCCTGGAACGGTCATGATTTTAGGGGTGAAAATTGTAATTCTCAAATTTGAGATTTTGAAAAATTTGAAAATTGGGTATTTTTAAAAACGCCCAAATTTATGAATTTAGGTCTTCATAACCTGAAAAAGGGTTCAAATTCATGAATTTATGTAGTTTTTAAAAATGCCATTTTTTGAAAAAATGGTACTTTTTGAATGGACTAAATTCATGTATTTAGGTCTTAATAACCTGAAAAAGGGTTCAAATTCATGAATTTATGTCGTTTTTAAAGATACTATTTTTTGAATTTTATGGTGTCCTGGAACGGTCTTTTGCCCATTACTACCATGATGCAATTGAAATAGCCTATTACTTGGAACGTTACATAACATTCATTACAAAAGATTGTGTCAGAATCATGAGGTCCCGAAATAATACCCACTGAAAAATGCTACGTGGATTCCACATCGAATCCACGTAGCGTTCTCGAATTCACATGGAATTTTTTTTCGTACAAATTTGATATTGCAGTATTTTCGTCTTTATTTTAGTAGAAGCTGTTTCAATTTGTTCGCAATTATGAGGGATGCAGGTTTTAAGTTTAATACTTCCGCTTGTAGGTAAAACATCCATAAAATTCCGACGCAAACTTGTTTAAATAGCCTATTAAGGAAATTGGACCATGATGTTAAAATAACATTCAGCACATAAAACCGGACATTACTTTAGTCTGAAAGATAAAACAAAAGGCTGATGCGATCATATGTTGTGCATAATTGTGAATGTCGGGTTGATCCTGAAATGCCCAATACTTGGGACAAGCGAAACGCAGATTACTTCAAAGAATAAAAGAACATAGAAGAGGTACCTCAGCCGTAAGTAGCTATCTGAACACAAGCTGTACATGTAGTAATGACATTTATGCTTATTTTTCTTTTAAATACACACGACGTAGTGAATTTGAAACTCGCATAGTAGAAGCTTTGTTAACCCTTAACAGGACGACATATAGTCAAAAACTTAGGTTTGCTATTTCTTTAATATTGCTTTAACTGAGCTCAGTACGCTACACATTTCCTTCAGATAATTCTACTTGAATATAAAATCGCAAACAATGTCTGAATGTGAATAGTGAAAAAGTTATTCGGCTCTAATCATTTACTTTGAACTTCAATTTCAGTCAATAACTACAACGTTCGAATGGTGATTCACAATCACTTTATCTTTTATCTCTGCTGCTTGTAGCTCGAGGTACTTGTTTTCTGTGTACTAGCCTATGTACGAACAAATGGCAATTGACGGTTAGGAACCTAAAAGGAACAACAATTTGCAGCGTTCGTTCAAAGAATCTAAAGCCGGAGTTGATGTTGCAGAGCTTATAATAAAAACTACAATAAAATGTTTCGAATATCAGGGTGTTGCTACATTTTCAAAGCAACTTCTTAGTTGTTACAACCATATTTTGGCAGCAAATTTCAATTTTATTTATCCTGACTGGTCACAGAAGGCCTCCAAACATCACTGACGTGATGGCCTCATCATTCTTGTCAAAGAAATGCCCTATTTCAATTGAGAGTATCATCTGAATTTACGATGACTGCAGCGACGCTTGATATAACAAATTAAGGAATTTATAGGTCAGTAATGGGCAAAAGACCGTTCCAGGACACCATAAAATTCAAAAAAATAGTATCTTTAAAAACGACTAAATTTATCAATTTATGTCATTATTTCAGGTTTTTAAGACCTAAATTCATGAATTTAGACCGTTCCAGGACACCATAAAATTCAAAAAAATAGTATCTTTAAAAACGACTAAATTTATCAATTTATGTCATTATTTCAGGTTTTTAAGACCTAAATTCATGAATTTAGACCGTTCCAGGACACCATAAAATTCAAAAAAATAGTATCTTTAAATACGACTAAATTTATCAATTTATGTCATTATTACAGGTTTTTAAGACCTAAATTCATGAATTTAGACCGTTCCAGGACACCATAAAATTCAAAAAATAGTATCTTTAAAAACGGCATAAATTCATGAATTTAGACCCTTTTTCAGGGTTTTAAGACCTAAATTCATGAATTTAGTCGTTTTTAAAGATACCGATTTTTCAAAAAATGGTACTTTTTAAATGGTCTAAATTCATGAATTTTGTTCATTTTTCAGGTTATAAAGAAAAAAACCGTTTTTAAAAATACCCAATTTTCAAATTTTTCAAAATCTCAAATTTGTGAATTACAATTTTCTCGCTTAAATCATGACCGTTCCAGGACACCGAAAAAATCAGAAAAGTTAAGAATCTCAAAATTTGAGAATTACAATTTTTACCTTGTAAATCATGACCGTTACAGGACACCGAAAATCATAAAAGTTGAGAATTTCAAATTCATGAATTTTATCCATCTTTCAGGTTTTTAAAATGTATCATGTGACTAATAATATTTCTTTAAAATGGAAGAAACAAAAGTGGAAGAAACAAAAATGGAAGAAACCACAAGAATATATCCTTCGTTATCATATGAACGTAGTTCTACTTTAATGGACATTGAAAAAATGAATAAAGAAAAACACAAAGATAGAGTACGCTATATGAAAGATAAGGAATCTCAATTATTATTAAGATTAGAGCATTATAAAAAATTAAGAAAGAGATGGACTAAAGTTAAGAATGTAACACAAGGAATTGGCATATTCTTAACAATAAGTTTAGGTGCTTTAACAATTGTTATATCTTCAGGTGTTTTAGTAATTCCAGTAGTTGCTACAGCTTTAACAGGTACGGGTGTTTTTGCAACTTCACTTGTTACAATGTTAGATAAATCGTTAATAACTAAGAAACGAAAATCATTAAAAACTAAGCATTTACATATTAAAGAAGTCTATGATAAACTACATTACTACTTTCAATGAGTATGTGATGATAATGTTATTACGTTAGATGAGATTGAAAAATTTGATCAAATAGCTAATGAAGTAAATCAAATATCATTTCAATTACAGTCAGAAAAAGTTGATGATAAGAATAGACAGGATGGCAAAATTTCTAGTGATGGTAAAACTTTTACTGATGGTAAAATTTCTAATGAAGAAAATGACAAAATTTTTTTAGAAGAGCTAAAAACTTTAAGCGAAAATTTAAGCAAAACTTTATTAAACGAAAATTTATTAAACAAAACTTAAAACGAGAAAACTTTAAACGAAAAGATGTCAGACAACAAAGCAATAAAAAAATAATTTGTTCAGTAAAATGTTTTTGTTGTATTCCAATGTTACCACAAAATTCAAATATTATATTTTAAAAATGGATAAAATTAGAGCTGATAATTTTAAAAGAATAAAACAATTAGAAGAGTTAATAAAACAAAGAAATATTATGAAAGAAAATCATCTTTAACATAGAATGATAAAAGCTGGTATTCAATCTGATATGTTTGAAAAAATGCAGCAACCCGAGCAAGTAAAAACTGATTTTGAAAAAACTATGAAACCATTTAAAACTCTTGAAAAAGAAAGTACAAATAATGATAAACAAATTGATATAACAGATCCAGAGCACAAAACTATATTAGATGACTATGGATTACTAGAATCAAACATTAATAAGAAATTACCAAAATCTATGCAATTTGAACATTCTATTTCATTTATAGATGGAAAACAATACCTAGATTTTATCTCGGACAAAAAGAAATATTTCCACAACCTTTTCGAGGTTTAATTTTTTCACCAGATAAATCTCCTTTTAATTTAGATAGAAATTTTGTTGATCTTTTAAGAGGAGCAGATTTAAATAATTATGCTGTAGAAGATCTCATAAAATATAAAGCTATGTTAGATAGAGTTGGTGCAGTAAAATCTCTTAGACGTTATAAACAATTAGAAAATTTATTATCAACGGGAGTTAAAGTAGGAAAAGGTTTATCTGAAAAACAGAAAACAGAAAAAACTGTATTCTTACCAGATGAACCTCAAGAATTACTAAATAGATTAAATATTTTAATATCGACAATGAAAGAAGGACATAATTCTAGTTTCAATGAAATTCATGCTATATTGAAAAGACTGTTAGAAAAGAAGATTCTAAATGAAGAGGATTATAAAAGTATAACAAGCCGAATGTTCTAGGGCTTCGCCCGTAGCTGAAATATGTTGTTGTTTTTAATTTTTTATAAAAGATATTTATTCAAAATTTTTAGTTAAAAAATGTGTTCAGCAGATTTAGACAAAATTAATAATCATTTAGAAAATTTGACAGAGATTTTGGGTTCATCAAAATTTAGTACGACGTTAAAAATTATAACAACTACTTCATCACACACTTGTAATTTAGAACCCATTCTTCATTTAGAACAGAATAAAAATTATCAAATTGCATTGACTAGTTTCTCTACATTTAACACTATTCAAAACGTTATCAATGATGTGAATGATCAATTTAGATATTCTACTGATAAAGGCAAAACATGGAAGATATAAACTTTTCTTCCTGGTTCTTACGAAGTTGAATCAATATCAAATGAAATTAAGAGACATTTAGGTATGCCATTTAAAGATAAGAAACAATTACATTTTGCAGTTGAACCGGCAGTCAATAAATTTTCTCTTACTTTAGACGAAAATCATCAAGTTGATTTTAATCATGATAGATCATTGTCAAAGCTATTAGGATTTAATAAACAAACCTATAGACAAGGTTATCATTTAGGTGAGAAGATTCCAAAAATAACTGAAATAAATTCAATTGTTGTACATTGTGACATTATTGAAGGAGGATATATAAATGGTAAATTGTCAAATTTAATATTCAGTTTTCCAGCTTTTACTGTACCCATTGGTTATAGATTAAATGTAATTCCACAAACATTAATATACTTCCCTATTACACGAAAAACTATTAACAACATTAACATTAGAATCACTGATGAAAAAGGACAAGAAATAAATTTTGGAGGTGAAGAGATTATGATAGATCTTTTGTTCGGGAGGTATAAACCCCCGTTCGGGAGGTATAAACTCCCGTTCGAGAGGTATAAACTCCCACGCGAAGCTAGAGAAGTTTAATTTTCTTCTTCTTCTTTAGAAACAAAAAAAAATAAAAATAAAATTTTTTATTAAAAAATGAGTGAAGTACTACCATTAAATAAAAAGAAACTTAAATTTAATCATCATCCAAATTTATCTAATAAAGTCTTGTCTATTATTTGTGGAAGATCAGGTTGTGGAAAAACATATCTATTATTTAAAATTTTAACGACTCCAAATTTTTTGGATTATAACAATCTTATAATTTATACAACAACAGCAGAACAACCCGTCTATCAATTTTTAAAGTATGGATTTGAAAATAATCTTAAAAAAACAGCAATTGCTTCATTATTCAAAGAAAATGAAAAATCTGAAGATGAAGAAGAAATAAGTTCGTGGTGTGAAGAAGCAGCAAAAAATAATCAGTTAGTTGAATCCAATAAAAATAAGCATATAAAGATACAATTAATAGATGATAGTGGTAATATGCAAGATCCTAGTAAACTAGATAAAACAATGAAACATTGTGTAATTTTTGATGATTGTGTTAATGATAGAAATCAGTCAGTTCAGAGAAATTATTTCACAAGAGGTAGACATAATAACTGTAGTGTTTTTTATTTAACACAAAGTATGTATTCATTAGACGGAAGTGTTATTAGAAAGAATGCAAATATATTTATACTATTTGAAATAAATGCAAGAAACTTAAGTGATTTGTTAAGAGATTTATGTGTAAGAAATAAAGATGAATTTAAACAATCGTCTAACAATGCTTGGTCAAAAGATTACGGCTTCATTACAATTAATATTGATAAAAAAATTCATGATAGAGTTATCGAACAATTGTTCTCTGACTAGGCTTCGCCTCGAGGGGCTTCGCCCCGACTGAAAGTCGATAGAAGATTTGTTTACCGAGTGATAAAAAAATATACAAATATAGTGTTATAATATTTTTTTTAATTTTATGCATATATCAAATTTGACTATCTTAGAAATTAGAAAATTAAAAAGGTGAAGTAGTTATTCCATCAGGTAAAATTTTTCTTTTATCATCAAATGGATCTAATGCTAATTTATGTTCTTCTTTTAAAAACATTTTATGTTTTTTTGAATTAAGTCTATAATTACATGCTGTTTTTATTTCATTATTAAATAATACATTTTTATAATCTTGAAATGTTATTTGATTAGCCACTGATGCCTTTGAAATTCCTTTTAATGTTTTATGTGTTTTATGTGTTTTAATATTATTAGTTGTATCATAACAGTAACATTTAGATTTTAAAAATATAGCTTCTGTTATGAAATCTTCATTTCCTTCTAATTCATCTTTTACTTTACATAAATCAGAAGGATGGATGATATCTTTTATTTTATTAATTTCTTCATCAAGTGAAGAATTATACGGTATTGTTAATTCTAAGAAAACAGAATCGGTATCTGTAAAGTGTAATTTATAGTTTTTGCCATAAGCAGGTGCTAAATAATCATATATAAATCTATACATAAATAGTTTAGCTAATTCTAATATAGTGAATCCTATAAAATTAAACTTATCATGTTTTACGCTAATTCGACGTAAATGTACAGCACATAGTTCATCACTAAATCTAGTAGTTCTTTTATATGTAGGTTTCCTTGTTAAATTTTGAAACCTATCTTTATCATAAACTATTTCAATATTTTGTCTATTACGCACATTTTCTAAAGTCTTACCATAAAATGCATTATTCATTAATTTGAAGAACACGTTTCCAAAATCATCTTTATTTCTTTTAGCTATTTTACGTTTTTCAATATTGAACTCTATATAATCTTTTAACCACCTAGATTTTCTATACACTAGTTTCCGGTGAATTTTTGTGAGAATCATTCCATGATCTAAATACCAATCTAGCATTCTTCCTTCAACAACATACTTTCCTTTATTACTTTGTGTTAACATAAGTTTTTTTGTTGGTCTGTATTTCTTAGGAATTATAGATTTTTGATAATCTGAAAAATCTTCTATATTGGGAATTTTGTTTTCGGGACAGAAAGGAAAATATTTTGTTTTATCTTTTATTTCATCAGGATATACTAAATCAACTTCATATATATATAACCATGATTATAATTTCCATCATATGTTTTTTGATAATCAAGAATATTACACCATTCCATCTCACCTGTTGGTAATTCTTGTATCATGCAAGAAGAATATAAGCTATTAAAATCATAATATAACAAATAGTTCTCTCTCATGAATTCATCAATTGCATTTTCACGTTCTACTCCTTCTCGTTTCGTTCGAAAAATTTCTAATATTTTTTTCTTTTTCTTCTGGAGATAAAGGTTTCATTATTCCATATTCTTGTGGATTTACTTTCTTATTATAACATTTAACATATCTATTACCTAAAACTGATGAAACACCACCTCTAATCCCAGATTCAAAAAATAATAATTTATCATATGTATTTTCCTTATAATGTTTAAGTTTAACGGACTTTGTCCTAGAGCCATCGGCTTGAACACCAGTATGTTTTAATCCTGCTAACCATGTTAAACCTGGTGTAGAATAACAATAACATGGATCTATTCCGTAATATTCTAAACACATATCACGAAAGTTTTCAAAAAGATCAGCAAGGATTAATACATCTATCTGAAGATATTTCATTGTATAATCATACATTGTTTTACAATTTAACTCTCTCCAATTTTTTTCAGCTTCTGCATAGTCTTCTTCAGATAATTGTGATTGTTTTAATGTTGATGTAAATTTATTTATTGGAGGAAGTTGTTTTTCTTCCATAATTTTATTCACAGAATTAAAATCAGTCTTCGACTGTGAACCACAGGTTTTATCTCCAGTTATATATTCATACGGTAATATGCCTTTTAAAGGTTTTAAATTATATTTATTTAATATTTTACATTGTTCAGGTTTCAAAGTTTTTCCCATAACATCTAATGAATAAGGAGTAAAAAATCTAAATGCATCTAAAATTCTAATACAACCTAATTGCATTGAAAAATATTCTTCTTCTGTTTTACATAGTACATTTATTTGTTGTTGTTGTAATTTTTCAGATGAAAATAAATCTTTCATTACTAGATGGAAATCATATTTAGAACCATTATAGAAATATAGAGGAACAAAGTTATATTTAAATTTATTAGCATTAAGATTACAAGAATTATGTGCTGCACATCTATATAATCCATTTAGATGATCATGATCTTTTACTTTGACGGCAGAGCCGTCGCTTCGCTTGTCAAGATATCTACCTCTGCCATTTTTATAATTTTTTGTAAATTCTTTTCCACAGTAATAACATTTTGTTTCATTAATAAAATTTAATTTTTCTTTTTCTGTTAATAGAAGCATTGGTATATTTGTTTCAAGCAATTGTGAAAAACGACATTGTAATTCTTCTACTTTCTTTGTAAACATTTCTGAACTATCTTCACCATAGTATTGATAATATTCTGATTTAAATAATTCAGGATAATTTGAATGAATATACATTCCCCAACATAATGGTTTTTGTTCAAATAAATATTTTTCTTTACTTTGTTCAGATGCACTTTTTTCATATTTATAATTATCAGAATCGGGGAAGCCCTGGAAGACATCTCCGATGTCCCGTGATTTTGTGTCATGTTAACATTATATGCTTCAAAATCACAATAAATAGTAAAGGGTACTTTATTTTTTGAAATACCATTTATTGTATTCTAAATAATCATCTTTAGGAAAAGTATTTTCAACTGCTTCGTTTTGTTGACAATTCTCCAAATGTCTATTCATTTCTTCTTTAGTTCTAAAACTTGTCATACATTGAAGACAAGGAAAATTTGTATTATCTGAAGTTTTTGTAAATATAGAAACATCTTTACACAATATAAAATGACCCTGATAATATAATATATTCGCTTGTGCTGGTTGTTTTGTTTGTTTTAATTTTTCAAATTTATCTTTATATATTTCATGTGTTTCATCAATTTCTTTTGTAAGATTAAATGTATTTCGATGAAAATTTTGATTCAATATTTGTAGCTGTTGTTCATATTCTTTATCATATTGTTCTTTATATTGTTGTTGACATTTTTTTAAACATTCATTTATTTTTTGATTGGTTTCATTTTCTTCATTATTTTCTTCATTATTTAATTCTTTATTGTTTTTATTTAATTCTTGAATCGTTTCTATCTTATTTTGATATTTATGGCCATATTCTTGTACTAATATTTTTGTTTGTTGTTGATAATCTGTTTTACATTTTTGTAAACTTTCATTTAAATTTTGTAATTTTTGTTGATATTCTAAAGATAAAGATAAATAATCGGAATCATAATCATAATTATAATTACGTCCTTTATAATTATTATGATTAATCATTATTGGTGATAGTTCTTTAACAATTTGAAATTTTTCAGTACATATTATATTTCCTTGGTAAAAAATATAATGATAGAGGAAATTACATGCATCATAATATTTTAATATCATTTTTTTATCATAACAGATTATCAACAACAAACAAAAATATTAGTACAAGAATATGGCCATAAATATCAAAATAAGATAGAAACGATTCAAGAATTAAATAAAAACAATAAAGAATTAAATAATGAAGAAAACAATGAAGAAAATGAAACCAATCAAAAAATAAATGAATGTTTAAAAAAATGTCAACAACAATATAAAGAACAATATGATAAAGAATATGAACAACAGCTACAAATATTAAATCAAAATTTTCATCGAAATACATTTAATCTTACAAAAGAAATTGATGAAACACATGAAATATATAAAGATAAATTTGAAAAATTAAAACAAACAAAACAACCAGCACAAGCGAATATATTATATTATCAGGGTCATTTTATATTGTGTAAAGATGTTTCTATATTTACAAAAACTTCAGATAATACAAATTTTCCTTGTCTTTAATGTATGACAAGTTTTAGAACTAAAGAAGAAATGAATAGACATTTGGAGAATTGTCAACAAAACGAAGCAGTTGAAAATACTTTTCCTAAAGATGATTATTTAGAATACAATAAATGGTATTTCAAAAATAAAGTACCCTTTACTATTTATTGTGATTTTGAAGCATATAATGTTAACATGACACAAAATCACGGGACATCGGAGATGTCTTCCAGGGCTTCCCCCGATTCTGATAATTATAAATATGAAAAAAGTGCATCTGAACAAAGTAAAGAAAAATATTTATTTGAACAAAAACCATTATGTTGGGGAATGTATATTCATTCAAATTATCCTGAATTATTTAAATCAGAATATTATCAATACTATGGTGAAGATAGTTCAGAAATGTTTACAAAGAAAGTAGAAGAATTACAATGTCGTTTTTCACAATTGCTTGAAACAAATATACCAATGCTTCTATTAACAGAAAAAGAAAAATTAAATTTTATTAATGAAACAAAATGTTATTACTGTGGAAAAGAATTTACAAAAAATTATAAAAATGGCAGAGGTAGATATCTTGACAAGCGAAGCGACGGCTCTGCCGTCAAAGTAAAAGATCATGATCATCTAAATGGATTATATAGATGTGCAGCACATAATTCTTGTAATCTTAATGCTAATAAATTTAAATATAACTTTGTTCCTTCATATTTCTACAATGGTTCTAAATATGATTTCCATCTAGTAATGAAAGATTTATTTTCATCTGAAAAATTACAACAACAACAAATAAATGTACTATGTAAAACAGAAGAAGAATATTTTTCAATGCAATTAGGTTGTATTAGAATTTTAGATGCATTTAGATTTTTTACTCCTTATTCATTAGATGTTATGGGAAAAACTTTGAAACCTGAACAATGTAAAATATTAAATAAATATAATTTAAAACCTTTAAAAGGCATATTTCCGTATGAATATATAATTGGAGATAAAACCTGTGGTTCACAGTCGAAGACTGATTTTAATTCTGTGAATAAAATTATGGAAGAAAAACAACTTCCTCCAATAAATAAATTTACATCAACATTAAAACAATCACAATTATCTGAAGAAGACTATGCAGAAGCTGAAAAAAATTGGAGAGAGTTAAATTGTAAAACAATGTATGATTATACAATGAAATATCTTCAGATAGATGTATTAATCCTTGCTGATCTTTTTGAAAACTTTCGTGATATGTGTTTAGAATATTACGGAATAGATCCATGTTATTGTTATTCTACACCAGGTTTAACATGGTTAGCAGGATTAAAACATACTGGTGTTCAAGCCGATGGCTCTAGGACAAAGTCCGTTAAACTTAAACATTATAAAGAAAATACATATGATAAATTATTATTTTTTGAATCTGGGATTAGAGGTGGTGTTTCATCAGTTTTAGGTAATAGATATGTTAAATGTTATAATAAGAAAGTAAATCCACAAGAATATGGAATAATGAAACCTTTATCTCCAGAAGAAAAAGAAAAAATATTAGAAATTTTTCGAACGAAACGAGAAGGAGTAGAACGTGAAAATGCAATTGATGAATTCATGAGAGAAAACTATTTGTTATATTATGATTTTAATAGCTTGTATTCTTCTTGCATGATACAAGAATTATCAACAGGTGAGATGGAATGGTGTAATATTCTTGATTATCAAAAAACATATGATGGAAATTATAATCATGGTTATATATATATGAAGTTGATTTAGTATGTCCTGATGAAATAAAAGATAAAACAAAATATTTTCCTTTCTGTCCCGAAAACAAAATTCCCAATATAGAAGATTTTTCAGATTATCAAAAATCTATAACTCCTAAGAAATACAGACCAACAAAAAAACTTATGTTAACACAAAGTAATAAAGGAAAGTATGTTGTTGAAGGAAGAATGCTAGATTGGTATTTAGATCATGGAATGATTCTCACAAAAATTCACCGGAAACTAGTGTATAGAAAATCTAGGTGGTTAAAAGATTATATAGAGTTCAATATTGAAAAACGTAAAATAGCTAAAAGAAATAAAGATGATTTTGGAAACGTGTTCTTCAAATTAATGAATAATGCATTTTATGGTAAGACTTTAGAAAATGTGCGTAATAGACAAAATATTGAAATAGTTTATGATAAAGATAGGTTTCAAAATTTAACAAGGAAACCTACATATAAAAGAACTACTAGATTTAGTGATGAACTATGTGCTGTACATTTACGTCGAATTAGCGTAAAACATGATAAGTTTAATTTTATAGGATTCACTATATTAGAATTAGCTAAACTATTTATGTATAGATTTATATATGATTATTTAGCACCTGCTTATGGCAAAAACTATAAATTACACTTTACAGATACCGATTCTGTTTTCTTAGAATTAACAATACCGTATAATTCTTCACTTGATGAAGAAATTAATAAAATAAAAGATATCATCCATCCTTCTGATTTATGTAAAGTAAAAGATGAATTAGAAGGAAATGAAGATTTCATAACAGAAGCTATATTTTTAAAATCTAAATGTTACTGTTATGATACAACTAATAATATTAAAACACATAAAACACATAAAACATTAAAAGGAATTTCAAAGGCATCAGTGGCTAATCAAATAACATTTCAAGATTATAAAAATGTATTATTTAATAATGAAATAAAAACAGCATGTAATTATAGACTTAATTCAAAAAAACATAAAATGTTTTTAAAAGAAGAACATAAATTAGCATTAGATCCATTTGATGATAAAAGAAAAATTTTACCTGATGGAATAACTACTTCACCTTTTTAATTTTCTAATTTCTAAGATAGTCAAATTTGATATATGCATAAAATTAAAAAAAATATTATAACACTATATTTGTATATTTTTTTATCACTCGGTAAACAAATCTTCTATCGACTTTCAGTCGGGGCGAAGCCCCTCGAGGCGAAGCCTAGTCAGAGAACAATTGTTCGATAACTCTATCATGAATTTTTTTATCAATATTAATTGTAATGAAGCCGTAATCTTTTGACCAAGCATTGTTAGACGATTGTTTAAATTCATCTTTATTTCTTACACATAAATCTCTTAACAAATCACTTAAGTTTCTTGCATTTATTTCAAATAGTATAAATATATTTGCATTCTTTCTAATAACACTTCCGTCTAATGAATACATACTTTGTGTTAAATAAAAAACACTACAGTTATTATGTCTACCTCTTGTGAAATAATTTCTCTGAACTGACTGATTTCTATCATTAACACAATCATCAAAAATTACACAATGTTTCATTGTTTTATCTAGTTTACTAGGATCTTGCATATTACCACTATCATCTATTAATTGTATCTTTATATGCTTATTTTTATTGGATTCTACTAACTGACTATTTTTTGCTGCTTCTTCACACCACGAACTTATTTCTTCTTCATCTTCAGATTTTTCATATTCTTTGAATAATGAAGCAATTGCTGTTTTTTTAAGATTATTTTCAAATCCATACTTTAAAAATTGATAGACGGGTTGTTCTGCTGTTGTTGTATAAATTATAAGATTGTTATAATCCAAAAAATTTGGAGTCGTTAAAATTTTAAATAATAGATATGTTTTTCCACAACCTGATCTTCCACAAATAACTGACAAGACTTCATTAGATAAATTTGGATGATGATTAAATTTAAGTTTTTTTTTCATTTAATGGTAGTACTTCACTCATTTTTTAATAAAAAATTTTATTTTTATTTTTTTTGTTTCTAAAGAAGAAGAAGAAAATTAAACTTCTCTAGCTTCGCGTGGGAGTTTATACCTCCCGAACCAAAAGATTTATCATAATCTCTTCACCTCCAAAATTTATTTCTTGTCCTTTTTCATCAGTGATTCTCATGTTAATGTTGTTAATAGTTTTTCTTGTAATAGGGAAGTATATTAATGTTTGTGGAATTACATTTAATCTATAACCAATGGGTACAGTAAAAGCTGGAAAACTGAATATTAAATTTGACAATTTACCATTTATATATCCTCCTTCAATAATGTCACAATGTACAACAATTGAATTTATTTCAGTTATTTTTAGAATCTTCTCACCTAAATGATAACCTTGTCTATAGGTTTGTTTATTAAATCCTAATAGCTTTGACAATGATCTATCATGATTAAAATCAACTTGATGATTTTCGTCTAAAGTAAGAGAAAATTTATTGACTGCCGGTTCAACTGCAAAATGTAATTGTTTCTTATCTTTAAATGGCATACCTAAATGTCTCTTAATTTCATTTGATATTGATTCAACTTCGTAAGAACCAGGAAGAAAAGTTTGTATTTTCCATGTTTTGCCTTTATCAGTAGAATATCTAAATTGATCATTCACATCTTTGATAACGTTTTGAATAGTGTTAAATGTGGAGAAACTAGTCAATGCAATTTGATAATTTTTATTTTGTTCTAAATGAAGAATGGGTTCTAAATTACAAGTGTGTGATGAAGTAGTTGTTATAATTTTTAACGTCGTACTAAATTTTGATGAACCCAAAATCTCTGTTAGATTTTCTAAATGATTATTAATTTTGTCTAAATCTGCTGAACACATTTTTTAACTAAAAATTTTGAATAAATATCTTTTATAAAAAATTAAAAACAACAACATATTTCAGCTACGGGCGAAGCCCTAGAACATTCGGCTTGTTATACTTTTATAATCCTCTTCATTTAGAATCTTCTTTTCTAACAGTCTTTTCAATATAGCATGAATTTCATTGAAACTAGAATTATGTCCTTCTTTCATTGTCGATATTAAAATATTTAATCTATTTAGTAATTCTTGAGGTTCATCTGGTAAGAATACAGTTTTTTCTGTTTTCTGTTTTTCAGATAAACCTTTTCCTACTTTAACTCCCGTTGATAATAAATTTTCTAATTGTTTATAACGTCTAAGAGATTTTACTGCACCAACTCTATCTAACATAGCTTTATATTTTATGAGATCTTCTACAGCATAATTATTTAAATCTGCTCCTCTTAAAAGATTAACAAAATTTCTATCTAAATTAAAAGGAGATTTATCTGGTGAAAAAATTAAACCTCGAAAAGGTTGTGGAAATGTTTCTTTTTGTCCGAGATAAAATCTAGGTATTGTTTTTCCATCTATAAATGAAATAGAATGTTCAAATTGCATAGATTTTGGTAATTTCTTATTAATGTTTGATTCTAGTAATCCATAGTCATCTAATATAGTTTTGTGCTCTGGATCTGTTATATCAATTTGTTTATCATTATTTGTACTTTCTTTTTCAAGAGTTTTAAATGGTTTCATAGTTTTCTCAAAATCAGTTTTTACTTGCTCGGGTTGCTGCATTTTTTCAAACATATCAGATTGAATACCAGCTTTTATCATTCTATGTTGAAGATGATTTTCTTTCATAATATTTCTTTGTTTTATTAACTCTTCTAATTGTTTTATTCTTTCAAAATTATCAGCTCTAATTTTATCCATTTTTAAAATATAATATTTGAATTTTGTGGTAACATTGGAATACAACAAAAAGATTTTACTGAACAAATTATTTTTTTATTGCTTTGTTGTCTGACATCTTTTCGTTTAAAGTTTTCTCGTTTTAAGTTTTGTTTAATAAAGTTTTGCTTAAATTTTCGCTTAAAGTTTTTAGCTCTTCTAAAAAAATTTTGTCATTTTCTTCATTAGAAATTTTACCATCAGTAAAAGTTTTACCATCACTAGAAATTTTGCCATCCTGTTTATTCTTATCATCAACTTTTTCTGACTGTAATTGAAATGATATTTGATTTACTTCATTAGCTATTTGATCAAATTTTTCAATCTCATCTAACGTAATAACATTATCATCACATACTCTTTGAAAGTAGTAATGTAGTTTATCATAGACTTCTTTAATATGTAAATGCTTAGTTTTTAATGATTTTCGTTTCTCAGTTATTAAAGATTTATCTAACATTGTAACAAGTGAAGTTGCAAAAACACCCGTACCTGTTAAAGCTGTAGCAACTACTGGAATTACTAAAACACCTGAAGATATAACAATTGTTAAAGCACCTAAACTTATTGTTAAGAATATGCCAATTCCTTGTGTTACATTCTTAACTTTAGTCCATCTCTTTCTTAATTTTTTATAATGCTCTAATCTTAACGGTTGGATTATGTTTGGGGTGTTTTAGACACCCCAAGAGATTTCAAATGAAAAAAAAATTGAGATCACACTATCGCACAAGAAATTCCTTTTATGACTTTTAATTTTATGTCGTATAGAGCATTAAACAGGAATATGAAACTCATACACTGCTTTGTACAGGATCAGGCACGCAATCATAGTTAGATTATGTTTGGGGTGTTTGAGACACCCCATACAATTTGTGCATCATTTGACTGCTATTATGTTGAAATTCAGCTGTCGAGATTGAAGCTGGTTCAGCTATCTACAATCTCAGACATCTGTCGACGAACGGCGCAGTTTGTGGCAATATCTATGTAAAGCATTCGCGATTCATGAATGCTGACTAAGTGAATAGGCGCTGTCTATGACCCTGTTGTTGCGTGAGAATGCGCTCGGAACTAAATATTGATTCGAAGCTATCATCTTTCTCTCACATTCATCGAGAAAATGGAAGCGCGTCGACCTCGTCGGAAAGCTGCTGCTGAAGCATTACGCCAGCTCAATCTTTTAGAAGATGAAGAAATTGATTTAAGTTTTTTGCCTGATGGAGATTTTAATGATGGACCATCCATTCACGGCGACAGTGGTGTAGGACAGAGCACACACGTAGGCCTAGATCAAGACGACGATTATCTCATAGAACTGCCTGAAGAAAGTCTTATTCCTCTGGATACCGATGACAGTGATGATAGTGACAGCGAAAATTCTACTCCGGAAAATTTAATCTCACCTTCGGGTAGACACTGGAATGTGATTCCATCTAATATCCAACATCATGGTAGAGCACCGGTCAGGAACGTTCTTCGCACACGACCGGGTGTGATTCCGGGTGTGAATCCGTCGTCAAATAAGGACTCATTTCTTCTGTTCATGGATTCTATTATTGGTGACGCTGTACGATTCACCAACTTAGAGGCAAGAAGAAGAATATCTGAATATAATCGAAATCATCAAATTGGCAAAGCGTGGAATAAGATCGATAGAGATGAAATGGAGGCTTTTATTGGACTCCATGTGATTGGTGGTGCTCTTAAATCAAATTATCGGAATACACTTTCATTGTGGTCCGAGAGAGACGGTCAACCTGTCTTCAGAGCAGCAATGTCTCGAGAACGGTATTTATTCATAAAGAGATTCTTCAGATTTGATGACAGAACCCGACGCGATTCAAACGACCCTCTGTCTCCAGTCCGGGATGTATGGAAAACGTTTGTTGAGAAACTCCAGCAATTCTACGTCCCTCATGAGAATCTTACGATCGATGAGCAGTTGCTAGAGTTTCATGGAAGAGTGAAATTTCGAGTTTACATGAAATCCAAACCAGCCAAATATGGGATCAAAATTGTATGGCTGTGCGATGCAAAGACTTCATATGCACTAAATGCAGTACCGTATATCGGAGAAAGCACATTATCTGCCAGTGAAAAGAATGGAATGTCTATTCCAGAAGCGACTACAATGAAAATTCTTCAACCCTTCCTCGGAAAAGGTTATAATCTGAGTGCAGATAACTGGTTTACCAGCTCATCACTTGCCGAAAGGATGTTACTAAAGAGAACAACACTAGTGGGAACTGTCCGCTCTAACAATAGAGATTTGCCAGCCAAAGCAAAGTCTACGAATGGACGGACGAAGAAATCTTCTGAATTTTTTGCTTCGGGGGACCAAGTCCTTGTTTCGTACTGGGATAAGGGGACGAAGCCAGTGATATTGCTTTCTTCGATGCATGCTGATGCTCAGACAGATGAGTTGGGTTTCCCCGAAATCATTCAGCATTACAATCAAACCAAGTCTGGCGTCGATTCTATGGACCGAATGCTAAAATATTACACTATCAAAAGAAAATGTTGCCGCTGGACCTACGGATTTTTTTTGCAATATGGTTGACGTTGCCTTATTGAATGCCTCAGTTATTATGAGGCCAGAAACCCAATCACGAGAGAGTACACTATTTCGATTCAATTTCTTGATGGATGTCGGATATGAGTTAGTTGATCGTCATATCAAGAATCGCTTGTCGAGCAATCGCAATTCAAAATCTGCAAAACTTGCTATGAATCTTCTGGGATACAAGTTTGAATCATCAAGCATCACAGCGGGAATTCCATCAAGCCGTAGTGGCCGCTGCAAAGAATGCACACGCGACAAGGATAGGAAAACAACCCAAAAATGTTCGATATGTAACTCTTTCGTGTGTTCAACACATTCTCAAAAGGTTGTGCATTGTTCAGACTGTTCTGGCAAATGATCATTATACTGCAAAATGTGTGTTGAAACTCCCTGAATAGTGAATGACATACTCGTAAACAGCCCCAATTTTCGAAAAATTTCAAACGTGTCTGTTGATTGTGCATATGATTTTTGCTGAAAAAATCAGATTGGCCTATTGAATGTAATTTTAGAGTAACTAGGGCCAGACAACTATGTTGTGAAAGTTGTAGATGATGTGTAATGAAAATTCGTTCGTTTTATCTCGCGCTTTATCAGTAATATTTTCTTGGGAGAGTTGCTAGAAACTAATTACAAGTTGTGGGAAACAAATTTCTAAGGTATTTTGAATAATTTCTTGATGGGGTGTCTGAGACACCCCAAACGTAAACCAACTGATTTTAATCTCGACGTAACCCAACCGTTAATAATAATTGAGATTCCTTATCTTTCATATAGCGTACTCTATCTTTGTGTTTTTCTTTATTCATTTTTTCAATGTCCATTAAAGTAGAACTACGTTCATATAATAACGAAGGATATATTCTTGCGGTTTCTTCCATTTTTGTTTCTTCCACTTTTGTTTCTTCCATTTTTAAAGAAATATTATTAGTCACATGATATATTTTAAAAAACCTGAAAGATGGATAAAATTCATGAATTTGAAATTCTCAACTTTTATGATTTTCGGTGTCCTGGAACGGTCATGATTTACAAGGTAAAAATTGTAATTCTCAAATTTTGAGATTCTTAACTTTTCTGATTTTTTCGGTGTCCTGGAACGGTCATGATTTAAGCGAGAAAATTGTAATTCTCAAATTTGAGATTTTGAAAAATTTGAAAATTGGGTATTTTTAAAAACGGTTTTTTTCTTCATAACCTGAAAAAGGGTTCAAATTCATAAATTTATGTCGTTTTTAAAAATGCCATTTTTTGAAAAAATGGTACTTTTTGAATGATCTAAATTCATGAATTTAAGTCTTAAAAACCTGAAAAAGGGTTCAAATTCATGAATTTATTTTGTTTTTAAAGATACTATTTTTTTGAATTTTATGGTGTCCTGGAACGGTCTTTTGCCCATTACTTAGGTCATCAGGATGAAGCATCGAGCTCATAGGATCAGAGGCATCGTCATGATGTTAGATTTGTCATAATAAGGGAAGATCTTTGCGAAATGTAAGCAGATCGAGCAATGTATTCATGGAATGTGAGTTTCCACGTTGCACGATGACGCGGTGAGTTAGAATGAATAGGATAATTAGCAGGATGATGTTTTCCGTCATATCTATCAATGAATAAACATCGTCATGTTTAATTATGAATATGATCTATCAGAAGTATGAAAAATACTTCTTTGATAGAAATCATTTGTTTTTTATCAATGGTCGTTTTGACCATAGGTTGTCCTTTTAAAGCTGTTTTGACGTCGGCCTGTTACGGGTTAATGAATAATAAAACTCCTAGATTAAATCAAACCCTTTGTCTTAATGGTAAATCTCTTTTCTTAAAAGTATTCGAATAATTGTTTTTGATAATTGCTATTGTTTTCCTTGAATCTGTTGTTGTCATTCATTGTCAGCATGTGAACTTATTATGCCGTTAATTGGTTGCTCATTGGAACTCATTGGTTGCAGCTGTGCAAAATAATTCTTATTATGAACAGTTGATTGCATGAAAACATCATTATGTCATATATAATGTCTACTACAGGCCTGTGACTAGCCTATGAGAAAAATTGAGGATTTTTTTCAAAAATTTGAGGAATGGAAACGGAGCCTAGTATGATAATTGCAAGAAAAACTCCAAATTTATAACGGATTTTGGGCCAAGCTTCAAGTCATGAAAGTCACAACGACGAAGGCAACCCCAAGGTTGACCACACCACACTCCACCGCACTTTTTGAAGTTATGTATATTACAAAAGGATATTGACTTGGTCATAATCACTTCCCGCGTTATTACGAATTTAATTTGTTGCCTCAAGTATTATCTGCTTAGAATGTGACGAACAGAGGATGTCAGATCAAGCTGCTGATATCGCTGTGCTTCACGTTATCGTCTCCAATTCAATGATGCTTGTCAGATTTGGATACTGAATTTTTTGAATATGGGAAATATCCTCAACTTCATGCATCTGGGGCTTTGCAACGATTAATTTTTACGGACTTTAGACAAATTTGGGAGGAGAGTAGCCCATAAGTATGGAAAGCTTAAAATCGTTGACGGAATGTTTGTGACTTTAAAAAAGTCAGTAATTTATTATGAAGGATACGCCACATTACACACTAATTTATTAATTTTACTTTATGCTACATAAGTTTTGGTGGGTTTTGTTTACTTGTTAGCGCTTTGATCATATCGCTCCGATCTACATTCAAATGAACATGAATTCTCTCATACAACACAAAACAAGTGTCGGGAACAGGCTTGCCAGTTGAGTTGTTGGTCTCATACAGGCAAAGAATAAAAGATTATCACCTCTATTCGCATGAAGTTGCGCAGAGATATTGACATCCACATCTTGTAGTGGACCCAGGTTGAAAATCTACCAACCCAGTACTATGCGGTTCAATGTCTTAATTAATCTGAGTTCCGCATACAACGATAAGCAATGTGTGCACTAGTTTCACACCAACCTGTGTTCAGCAAATTATGAAAACGATCTATTAGTGAATAATTCATCCAGGATAAATGTCAGTCAGCAGACCCTGGAAAACGTAGCTGCAAAGACTCATGGGATAGCAAAGCTTCATGCGCTTCCAACCCCCGCACGCTAGTGACCAGGAGGCAGATAGACACCAAATTTAGGGACTATCCACTTTACCCCGCCGGATGTGTTCATGTTCAGCGGAAATAAAATGGAGGAGAGCGAGTGAAACAAACGCTTCAGTTGATAAGAGCACTGAAATCCAAGTGAACCTATATGCTATCACATAATGGATATAGAAGATCGATATCCATAAGTTCTTTAAGAAGTTCAGGCATGCATTTGGCAACCCTATAGTCGCAGAAACATAAAAAAGGTTGTGAAACAGGTCAAGATATTAATGAAAATAATTGAATAAGCATTTTATTGTTGGAATTCTTGCTGACAGTGTTCAAATATACAATTTCTGTAGGTTGATCGCAATGCTTCACTCATTAAATACGTGGAAGTATTGCACTAAGGAGTTCGACAGACAATAACTTCGGACAACTTCTCTGCTCAGCAAAATAAGTCCGGACGAACCGGAACATCTACAGCCCTGTAGTTTGCAGAAATGGAAACGACGTGAAACAAGATCAATTCAACGTAGCAAAGTGCTTCAAGGTAACATCAAAAAACAAGCTAGCGACTGGTTAATTTTTGATATGCTAAATATGATTTAAAATAAATTATTATATCCTAAAATGTCTAAAAATTTGAAAATGCTCACTAGAAGGACAAACAACGGTTCTCCTCTCCTCATGTGTAATGAATTGGCGAGTAAGTCGCTCTTTTCAAAATTATTTTTATCACTTCTATATTGAAAAGATTCTATTTAACAGTCTGCCCATCTAGATACTAAGAGGACAGGTCTGTGTCCAATCAAAATATCAGATCTACCTAGCACAACGAGATTACGCTGTCTAAAATCTACCAGGTGGGTAAGAGAAAAATTATAAAATTATCAATCATGAGTGATTCATGATTAGCAGTATGGATGTAGGATACATGTTATAGGATTCTATCTTAGCTTCTTGATTGGAAGTTTACACATCATCGCCATTCACCAAAAAACAATAGGCTACACTATCCTACGTGTGTCATATTTGAGGAAATTCTCATAGTTTAGCTAAATTTGAGGAATTTTTGAGGATTTGGGGAATAATAAACAAATTTGGGGAGTAATCACAGGCCTGCTACTATTATATTATGTTGCATATAATTTCTAGTCTTTGGTGATGAGAATCCATGGTTCTGAGTGCTTGTATTCCCCAGGACTGAGAAGTTGATTTTTTTATTCCATGCTATTTAGATATAAATTTCTGCCGTTACTGTTTATGTTTATAAGTAGTACATCATTTACTTTCTAACATAATACAGTAATGAATATTAAATGTAATTTCAATTTATTTTCGGTTTGACTGTCAACAAGATGGTTATTTTCGTCATATTTTAATAACCTTATAATAAACCTAATCAAGCTTCTTGCTCAATTTCATTCATTTCATCCTATAATATGATGCATTTTCATTTCTTGTCTTTGAAATACTATGTCCTCAAGAGCTGAAGCACTCTTGAGAATGAGATGCTGAAACCAGGAAGTTGGTCATCTCATGCTGTGTTGGATTTTTGACCAATGGCGTGCAGCAATAATAATGAGCTTCGTCCTGCTTAGGTTGGAATCTTAAGAAAGAAAGAAGCGTAGCGGGGAGAGAGAGATCAATGAAGTTGTTGAGCAGAAGATCTGGAGGACCAATTTGAAGTAAATCTTTATTAACTCCATTCAATGGAAGATACAACTATTCAGAAAAAGCACATTCAACATGTTTACATAATATGAGCACATCTTCACTTTATACATTATTTACTATTCATATGTTCTGCCGCTGTATTTTGAGAGCTCGTATTCTGAATTCTGACGTGAGCTTCTTACACAATTATCACACGGAGACTGCAATTGTTGTTTGGCACATCAACAATAATGGACTGTTCAATATTGTTCAAAACGTTCATGATCTGTGTGGTTTCATTAATTCCAGCCTGTTTGTTTGATTTGAAATATCATCAAAAGTTATAACGCTTGCTATAATTTAATCATGATGTTAGATTGCTCTTCTCCTTCAACAATTTTTTATTTCTAGGCATGTGTTGAAAAGTTGATATTACCATAGCCCTCAGAGCGCATGAGCATTACTTTTCAGTTCCTGTTCAACTTTTCAATCCTTGGTCAGCGCTTTTCAGTCCCTGGTCAACTTTGTGGTCTTTGCGGTCAATACTTTGCAGTTCGTCAGCTTTTGTGCTGCAAAGTGTATTTTCGTCAGGATTTTATTTTCTCTATGTATTAGTTTGATTGTAATTACGTTGAATATCCTTGACAAGTGCCTAAATCTAGCATTTGAAACATAGGTGCATTACAATCTGCTAAATTGAATTACATCGACCTAATGCAGAATCAAAAATATCAAATTCGCAAACGATTTATTATTGACACAATTATCAACATTACCGGTAATTTGGATTTCTGTCAGATAGCTGACAATATTCGAAAGCAATACTCTTTTGTTAATTAATAATATATTTTGTTAATTAAATGCATTGATGATAGCTTCTTGTTCATCCTATTTGGTCGTACCGGGAAGATCATGTTTCTTGTAACCTCTTTGAATTTTGAGAGAGGAACAGAATAGTGAGGAAGAAGGGATTAGCGTTCGTCCCGTCGCCCTGTAGAAATTGTGTAGCAGGTGTGATTGTAAATGATTTTCACGGCCTATGCAGCAAAACCTTGATGATATGAGCACTTTGGTTCCGGAGACGGATTATTGAGTGTTCCGCATTATTGAATCCATAGAGTAGGGATACAAAGGTCGAGTGTCGACTAAAAAAGTATCTGTATACAGTGAAAAATTTTACATCAAAAGATTCAGTTTTTGCGGAGATTACGTTCCCATGGTCCAAAAAAATTATTTGAGCACTTTTGAAAAAAGTCAAAATTTGCCAGTTTATATACTACTGAGATGACTCTCCTATATAAGTAGCATGAAACAAGTCAAAAGAAATGAATATTTTCCAGCAAGCATCGTAACTAAGCGGAAATTATGCTGATGATCAAGGAAGTCTAATGAACGGCATTGTAATGAAGTCCTCATGAAAAAGTCGCGATATTATTCGTGCTTTATTGGCTGAAATTTCAAGTTTTTAATTCAATTTTCATCGGCATGATTTTATGATTCACTAGATTCATGTTTCATTCTTCATGAATCTGAATGGTGATGTGGACCCATTTACATCCTTCAAAGTTAAATGAAGTCATTGTCTTTGATCATGTTATTTTGCTCTGCCAGTGGGATGTTGCTTATGATATGATCACGCTTAAGAAAACACTCTTGAGGTTGAGCATGAAAGTAATAGGAAACCATCGAATTGCTAATTTAACAAACATTAAATCTCCAAGGCTTTCATGACACTGAGAATCTGTAAAATACCATCATTCCTTCTGCATGACAATCATGATCATTCAATTCCGTGTCAATTTCTTTAAAACTGCAAAATAGGGCCTATGCATATCTCACATTTGGTGACAATTACCACCTGTATCTCCTTTGAGTTCATTTAACAAAATCGAAAGTGTATATACACATTGAGGATTTAATAAATGCGGAGTTACCACTCTACCTAACATACCTACTCTATGATTGAATAACGTCTTTTTGCATGTCATTTCATTTGTCAAGTTTTTGCAGATACAATTTTGTCTAATGTTCACATATGTAGCCCTATTCGTTTGTCAGCAGGTTGTTGTTATTAATTATATATTGTCTACTCTATTTTCAGACTCTGATTTGACATATCGGTTTTAGAAAACCTAGCTGCTTTTTATTACAGTTTTCACACAAAATGTTTACAAGAAGAGACAAAATTCAGACATTTGAAAAGACTTCAAAATAGCATGAATTTTCCCCTTGGCGAACGATTTTTGGTGAAATGCGTAGATAGTCTAGTCGGCTTATAATGTGATAGCGCTCCGCCCTCCCTCTACCCCTCCGATATGAACTAGATGAGAACTGATACATTTTTCTGATTATTCTTCATAACAAGCAGGAAACAGGAATCACGCTATTTTCAAGCTAGAGAGATCGACAAAAATGAATATGAACGCCAGAAATGGTGCCATTCTGTTCTCAAGACGATGTAATTTCGATCTGTTTCCTGCTTTTCAGGACGGACTTCCGACTGATATATTCGTATGGGAATAATTATGATATTATCGATTAGACCGCGAAGTCATACGTCGCTAACACACTCAGACTGACGTTCACCGTCAGTCATTCTAACATGCGGAATAGAGTAGAATAGAGGTTCATTTATTGACTCACAAAGAAGCGGTGAATGCCAGTAGAAGAGCTTACAGATGAATGTGTACGAAGAATTTAGACAAAGCGATCTTTGATGCAATAATTACCGAGAAAGGAGTAATGGACTGTAAGCATATAGTAATCGGAGATCCTTAAGGAGAGTAACTTATTTGACCTTTATTCATCCAAAGGGGTAGCCAGCTACCCCTCTGTTGTTCACAATTTACAGAATTACTATTAACTTCAAATGTACGTGTAACTTTTTTCTTAGCAATTATTGTTAGCGAACTAATGACATATTTGGAATTATGACCAATTTAAGGATGAACATTGATGAAATACACATTGTATTTCACTCTCGATGACTTTGGAGGTCATCGACTTTGAAATGAGTTTGAAGTGCATTATTGCCCGGTATTGGAGGGCTTATAATGCACCATTATATGCCCGCCAATTTCACATAGAATTCTCACCGCATCAGACTGTCGTCCGTCACTTCAGCATGAGAATCTATTTATAAATGAATTGGTAAACTGATATTTCAAATCATTTTTAGATAGAGATCTGAATTTTAAATCTATTCACATTTTCAAACATTCATAGATTTTCCAACTTTTCATGAATTAAAATCTATTGAGAGAGCAAACTTTCACAGACTTCAATAAAAGTCAATCAAAGATTTCTTCATCTCTCCATTATCTGTTACTAACAGTGATCAAGAATTGCAATATTCATAGACTTCTCAAGAGTTACATGCCATAGCATTACATCATGCTAACGCAGCCGCGTCTATGTCTGATATTACTGCCCTAAAAATCCATGATATAGCCCTAAAAATCTATGATGTAGTGCTATAATATCAGTCCGCAACTCTTCTTCTTGCTGCTTTGCTTCGTTCATAGAAATTGAAACAGTATATTTCTATGGAGTCGGCAATGACCTTATTACTTAGAAATTGAAACAGGCTGAATATTAATTGCATAAGGTCATAGATTCAGATGAAAGTTCATATTTTCTCGTCATTTCCAATTAAAAGCCATACCGGCATGAGAATGTCTTTGTTGCGTGGATTTGTGACACAGCGATGATTATCATGTGATTGAGGGAGCATCACCGGCGACAGCCTGACCTGTCAGAGTATGACTGAAGCTGACCGTGAGATGACCGGTGGACAGGGTGAAGAAAATGAGTCACTTCAACGATGAAACAAATATTCAAGGTTTGATCGGTAAGGTCACGAAGCGTCTGACAGCGGGAGAAGAAATTAAGAAGAATGATTGCAAAAGAATTAACAAGCAATGATTCAGAGAAAAATTAAAGTTTGAATTCGTCATTGTAAAGTTTTGACATTGAAATGATGAAGGATCTACTACGCCTTGCTGAGACAATAATCGGCAGTTGAAATTCTTTGGGAATAGGCCATAATCGGCAAAGATAGTTGGTGTAAATATTGAAGTTCATCATTGACCAATTGACTGAACAATCGAAAAGCCAATAATACCTTGCGTCGATATGATAGAGAAATGAGCATGGAGCATTCACAAATTCTTGAACTACGAGAACAGATAGAAGAATGGCGTCGATTTTGAATTCTCTCTAAGAGTTCTTCTGACTCTTTGACAAGATCTGCGAACAAAGGAGCAGCATACTCTAGTATGGACCTCACACAACTTTCATATCTTAATACAAGTTCTTCCTTTCTTAAATAGTTTTTCAATTGTCTTATTACGAAAATCTTCGACGCAGCTCTCTTACACACTCCACGGATATGAGTTTTCTATTGCAACTTAGGGTCAAAGTCTACGCCTAGGATGCGCTAATTTCTCTCGACAGGCATGCTGACCATCTTCAAAAGGGATCCATCAAAGACCCAGAAGTAGAGACAAATATTTGACGGCACTTCCTCTCATTTATTGACATCTGATTTTTCACGCTCCATCGAGCAACTTCTTGAAATGCTTCATCAACTGGAGATCGTAATAGCTCCATTGCATTGGAAAACAAATTTTGCTTTCTATGGATAACAAATTAAAATATACCTGTATCATCTGAATGTGCATGTGGCATAGGTCTATACATTAAGTCATGCTTGTTGATATGCTCCACCTCCTGAACACATTCTAATACTATTTTAATCTGGCATAATCTGAAATAATCAGGATTCTATTGATTCATCAATTATTAAGTTTTAATCAGATTAGTCAACATTAAAGGTGTGATCGGACTAGGAGTGAATCAAATATTACAAAAATTAAACGTATTCTTGGTGTTTTAATTCCTAAAAAGCGTTCCTTTCTACCAGAGGAGATTTCATATTTCATACCAGCTATGTTATACATAGAAGTGGATAATAGTACACTAGAATGGAAGTTTGATATCTTGCCTATGTACAATGATGGCACATGGAAAAATCTATGGTTTGTAGATGAGTTCGATCTAAAACATTATATCATAGTCTAACTATTTGCCAAGTTGGTTGTGGAAGTTGTTGACAGCAAATTACCGGATCTTTATGAAGAGAATTTTAGTGAGATGGTGGTATTGTATCATGTGAAATAGCCTACTATTCCATGGATTAATATACGGTGTCTATTTGTGCCAGTCATTGACAACCATTATACAATTTTTCAACACTGGAATACGAATTAGAATTTGGTTCACAGAGTCATATTGAAAGTGGTCGCTGTACTGATTGGAAGAACATCTCAAGAATTCACAGATAAAATTTCTAATTATTGGATAATTTCTCCGTCAAGCGTTTAGGAAACCTTGCTCTTTTCTGGAATAAACACACTGAAAACTTCTTCACCTACAATCATTTCTCAGATATATAGAATGTCGCTGGAACTCTTCAATTAATCATTGAATGATTTATGTGATATAATTTAATGATATATTGGCAGCTGATTTTTGAATGCATGCAGAGATTTTGAAATTGTTCAAATATAATGAACAGGGGCCCTTTAAAGTAAAATAAATGCTCTAACATTTCCTGGCCTCTGATTTCAAACTGGAGTAATGCATGTTCTGCAAATCGACATTACAAGTTGCATATGTGTCTGATTATACTCTTGATAGATTATAGGAGCGATATTTCAAAATGATAAACGTACAGAACGTTTTAGAGGATTTCCTTCTTTGTCATCCTGTCGCTGCAGTATTTTGTAGATTCATTATTGCTTTTGAGTACATGGTCTTTGGACCAGGGGCAACAATCCAGATCACAAATTGCCTTGATAAATATAAATGCCAACCAGAAAACAAGGAAACCAGCTCGTACAATTTTCTTTTTGCCCCAACTAAGTTCCCCCGGCGTGTGCCATAATTTTCATGCAATTTCCATTCTAGGACTTTCTATGGTATTGTTAATTTCTATGATGTTATATGACTTTTACAGAAATTTAGTCAACAATTCGCAAATCAATAAATTCATGTCATAGGCTAAATATCAGGGCTAAGAAGACTGATGAAATGACATTGATTGAGCTATAGAATGACTTTGACTTCACCTATTCGAAGAATCAGTCAAAATTTTTAGCACTCCGATTCGATTATCCGATTTGTTTAAAGAGTGTTTATCTGATCCGAAAATGAAGTTCGAATACTTGAATAATCAGATTGCCCATGTCTGTCCGGTAGCTTGTAAAGCAATGAATGAAAACGATATTGAAGCGCTCTTGAATCGTTGTGATCTGACTTGTGAATGTGCACTCAAGTTCATATTATAATGACAGTGTTTGTATTGATTGTAAATTGTCATATCCTCTCTAGTGTTTTAAAATGAAATATATAGGCTATGTTGATGACATTTAATAGAATAGAATTATCTTTATTGTCTCATGAGCACATTACATGAATACAGAGAAAGATATGAAAAAAATTGGGCTAAGGGCAGTACTTTTTGAAGGAGCCACCCAGTCTTTTGCAGCGTGCTTTAGGCCGCATAATGGAAAGATTCAACCTCGATCATACTGGGCGAGGTAGAAAAATGCTGCGGAGGGAATGGGCGTCGTTGGATGCAATCTACAAGAATAAGCTGTCACATAGTTTGTCCTTAGGGTATCGTTCTTGGCCTCCACCGACATTCCGGCAATCCGATGCGCCCGCCGATCAACTTTTTCGAGCTGGGAAAAGTCTCTCAGGCAAGTTGCAAAAGGTAGAAAAGGCATACAGCAAAATACTGCGGATGCAGGAAATGTAGACGTTGAATATGCACTCCTTCGGACATACTGATCTTCTTAAGTTGAGAATGATAAACAATTTGCGCGAGGCTGATTTTATGACTTTAGTCACATGACAGTCCCAACGCAAATCACTACTACGCAGTGGGAGGCTGTCAACCCGCGAAAGGACAGAGTCGCCTGAGGTCGACACACCGGCGAGATTGAGACTTTTTTGTAATTATGTCCATAATCTTACGATTTTCATGATTGAGTGGGAGTCCTATGTCTTTCGAGCAAGTCTGCAAGGCATCCCACTTAGCTTGAAGTCTGTCTTCGCTAGAGTTGTTGATGAAATGTAGAAGAGTGAAGTCATCAGCATAACGAATAAGTTTGGAGTTGTTGAATTGGGGCTGTAATGGTCGACGGCTACGCAAAACAACACTGACCCAATGACGCTGCCTTTAGGAACACCGCTTGTAACTGCAGACGGCGGGGAAACTCACCATTGAATTTCACAAGTTGGGTCCGGTTGGAGAGAAAGTCCTTGATCCAATGGCATGCCTGCAACGGTAAGCCCAGTCGGATGCACGCTGAGACAGTCAATGAATGATCTAGTTTGTCGAAGGCCTTTGAGAAGTCTGTAGATAATATTCGTGCTTCTGTAGATCCTGCGTGAGTCAACACACGGTGATTTAACCGCAAAATGCCAAAGGTCGGCATTTTTCTATTGCTTTTCTAAATAAATAACAATTATTTACTAAGTACTCTTAATGCGTAAAAAAACAGGTCTGAAATTGTGTTGAAAATGTCACAGAGGTTCAAAGAACACTTGAGAAGCTATGCCTTTTCAAAATCACACTTTTTAGATGTTGTTACGGAAAATGAAAATACAGACGCTTTGTTGTTTTGTGTAAAACTGAATATATATGAGTAGGTAATTTTTTCTGCATTGTTGTAATTTGGAGCATACATGTACTCGTATATGAACAGATGATATCTGTGTTATAACTAAAGAAGCCATTATGATTTGTAGTCGCGATTTTAATTTCTATCATGGATGAGGAAACCTACATGTACTGTCATTTTTACCTAAATTTAGTCAACTTGAAATGCATCTTGTAAACATATTTACTTTATGATTTTTACAAAAACTGCAAGTAAATTCGATGAAAGTCAATCATGCACACCTTAATTATCATCAAAACTCACGGTCTTTAGCGATTTAATGCATTTCCGAGTTTTGGTTAGACATTTTTTGTTACTAGATATGTATGTTAATTATCAAAATCCCCATGAGTTAATTTTCGCATTGAAAATCAGCGATGATACAACGATGTAATTAGAGCCAAAAAAAATTTCGCATAAATCTCCAAGCATAGCTCTTATGTTCATCTTAATTATGCTGAGTTAAAGATAGAAAGGAATACAAGCACTGTATGAAATTTTCTTTTCAGACACAACTCGAGAATATATTTTCAGTTATCCTCGTTCTCATGCGATACTTTTTGTCTAAGAATCATTGGACTATGCCAACAATCAATTTACTTGACTTATCTATAAAATTGTGATTTGTTTTATGATTTGAATTAATCAAACCTTTTGTCTCTTCATCTCCTGAATTTAGGCTATACTTAAGCACAAAAGCTTCGAAGCAACTTCCACCTGAAAAATTATTAGGGCTCTATACAGTATTAGATTTGAGGGGAGAGAAAGTGGAGAAGTTCCCCTTCACTGCCTTGTCTCATCCGCGGCACTGAAGATACACCCTCCCTCCCTGAGGGGGAAGAATATTTCTGGTAGATAGGCCTTACATTGCCTCATTCAGATTGATTGAGCATCAATTTATTATTTTTGTGAATATGAGCAACATTCGCCTTCTGACTAATAACGGCAAGAAGGCCTGACATAGTACTCGTGTACAAGGTGAAGAAAAAAGGAATTATAATCGACATAGCAATGCCAGATGATCGCAACATAAGTAAAAAGGAAGGCGAGAAGATTGAAAAATAGCAAGATCTAAAGATGGAAATACAGAAGCTATGGAACATCAAAGTAAAAGTCATGTCAATCATCGTGGGAGCCCTTGGTGCACATACAACACAGTTGCAAGGATACCTCGCACAAATTCCTGGACAGAACCATATAGCCGATTTGCTTAAGTCAGCACTTCTCCGAATTGCCCACATCCTCAGGCGCATACTTGACCTCCCTGAGTCTTGGTAAGACTCCGAGGCCCAGTAGTGTCATCCCGACCTAATGCTGTCCATGGGTCGTGTATTAAAAAAAAGGAATTAAATAATAAAAAATAACTGGTATTCTAAAGCAATAAGAAAAATTCTTCAGATTACATTTACGGAATTATTTTTAGCTTCTTATTATTTATATTTCCTTTTCAGCGGTTCTCTCATGCTGTATTAGCTACGTTTCAGAACTACCTCACTGAAATGCTTGTTTATGAATATTTCATAGTTGAACGTTTATCATTGCCGCAGTGGGAGGATTGTTTCCTTAAAAATCATTCACAATGTCATGAAAGTATGTCTGCCATTTCAATTTATAGCCAAACTGATTGTAAGCGTCATCCTACAACTAATCATCGATTGATTTTTTATGTTCCAAAACTGTGGAGCGCCCTTTGTCAATTGTCAATAGAATCCGCTATATCATCAACACATTTCTGTAGCATGCGATATCAATTTTCCAATAGAAATCAGTTGTTTTCTTCACACTAGAAATAAATTCAACTTGCAAAATGTCTTGAAAATATGAACATCAACTCCTTAGTCATAATTAGTTGTACACCAATCAATAGCATCTGCACATGTGAAAATACTAGTCGCAGCACATGAAGATATCAGTCTCAATATAAGAAAATATTAGTTATAATGCATGAAAATCACTAAACGCGAAAATTAGTAATGAAAAACAATTTATTTACAGTAATTCAAAATATCTCTTTCAGTTTGCATTTGCGAAAGTACCATTTTGCTCTACAAATTCTCCCGTAATTTGACGAAGGATAATCAGCGCCTCTCCAAAATCGATTCAGCATCAATCAATAGATTTTGAGAAAATGATGGAAAATAATGGCGCTATTTTGCGCCTACCAAATATGCAATAAAAATAAGCAAATTTCTAGAATGATTCAAAAACATTTTCAGATTGCAAACTGCATTTTTGATAACCTGCATTCTACATTATAGGCCTTGTTGCATAATTTTCACATAGTTTGATATTTATAATTCTGAAATTCTCGTTCACCAAAGTCTCATTAAAATCAGAATGCATCAATTAACCGAATTTAAATGTAAGAAAATATTCAAATTAAAGACAGAAGCTATTCAAGTCATGCAATTGTTGGTGCAACTATTAATTTTTGAGTTGCTCTTAGTTTTTTGTAAGTTCTCCAGCCAATTTTAATCACTGTGTTACAAAATCAATTTTGCATCATTTGATATAGGCTAATATGATTACATGGGCATTTGAAAGTTTATAGTAGGAGACAACTAAATTAAAATAATTAAAAATTCTTTCTTCAGTCGGTATTTCCCCTGAACTGCCTCGTCTCATCCCCGACACTGAAAATCTGCCTTCCTTTCCTGAGGGGAAACATATTTCTGGTAGATAGGTCTTGCATTGCCACAACCAGACTGATTAAACCTCAATTTATTATTTTTGTGAATGTGAGCAACATTGACAGGTGTAGGCCTAATTTCTTCACGATTCTTCATAAACTTAGCTGTATAATCATCAATGAATAGCTTGGCTTGTTCAGGAGGATAACAAGCAAATTCGAGAAGCAGAAAATACTTAATGGAATAATTATAGGAAATCATCACAAAAAAGTGGAATCCAGAATGCTATCTTGTTTCCTTCAGGGTCTTGCCGACAACGCACACATGGTATTTGATTCATGTTAATGTAATGAAATTCTTCACAATCCAGAAAATCAGGCTTGGGAACATTGTTTACCCTTCATCATAGAGTAGGTATGTTAGGTAGAGTGGTAACTCCGCATTTATTAAATCCCCTATGTGTATACACTTTCGATTTTGTTAAATGAACTCAAGGGGATATAGTTGGTAATTGTTACCAAATGTGAGATATGCAAATTTTGCTGTTTTGAAGAAATTGACATAGAATTGAGTGATCATGATTGTAATGCAGAAGGAATGATATGGTATTTTACAGATTCTCAGTGTCATGACAGCCTTGGAGATTTTATGCTTGTCAAATTAGCAATTCGATGGGTTCCTATTACTTTCATGCTCAATCTCAAGAGTATTTTCTTAAGCGTGATCATATCAAAAGCAACCTGACACTGGCAGAGCATAATCACATAATCAAAGACAATGACTTCATTAAACTTTGAAAGATGTAAATGGGTCCACATCACCATTCAGATTCATGAAGAATGAAACATGAATTTAGTGAATCATAAAATCATGCCGATGAGAATTGAATTAAAACTTGAAATTTCAGCCAATAAAGCACGAATAATATCGCGACTTTTTCATGAGGACTTTCATTATAATAGAATTCATGAAATTCCCTTGATAATCAGCTTGATTTCCTCTTAGTTACGATGCTTACTAGCAAATATTCATTCCTTTTGATATCCAACTTGTTTCATGCTACTTATATAGGAGAGTCATCTCAGTAGTATATAAACTGGCAAATTTTGACTTTTTTCAAAAGTGCTCAAATAATTTTTTTGGACCATGGGAACGTAATCTCCGCAAAAACTGAATCTTTTGATATAAAAATTTTCACTGTATACAGATACTTTTCTGAGTCGACACTCTACCTATATATCCCTACTATATGCTTACGACGTTCGTTGACCGAAAAACTGCCGTCGAAAACTTCCTCATCACTGCAATCAAGCTCAAATCGAACACTGCCTATAACTGGAATAAATTATAATTACAAAATTGAAAGTAAAACGTTTGCTTCAGTTTGTTTTTATTAGACTTACCAGACGGACAGTCCCGGTTTTACTTGTATGTCCCGCGGTCCCGGCCGGTTGCTGCTTTTGTCTCGGTCAGATTTTTGATTTTTTTATACACTTTAAATTTTGATTTTCTCGTTTGAATTTACTTTATCATTGTGCTATATATTCAATTTTGATGTATCAAATGTTTAATATTTTTATATATCAAATTCAATATTGATTTGAGTTGCAGAAAATTCCACAACAAAATAAAAAGCAAACTCTTTTCTGAGAAAAGTACGATCCAACGAAAAATACACTTTAAACAAATGAATTGAAATGCTGTTATGTGTCATTTGTTATGTCTCAAGTGAGTAGTATCTTTTAAAAATTACATCTATACAATTTCAACATATGTTTTTCTTATGAAAAGAAGTAATAATTTGAGTATATATAAGCTTTTCACCAATGTAGGGCGTCCCGGTTTAGCTGGTAAGTTTAGCTTTTATGAAATCAAATTAGCAAGGGCTAACCTTAGGCGAAACACAGTTAATAATGAATTAAATCACAAATCAAACTATTCAGTAAGTAAAACCAATGTGAAAAATAAAAAATAAAACACAAATGTAAATGTTGAAAATATACAAATGGTAGGTAATGAAAAAAAGGTAAAGTAATTTATACATTTACCTGTATATTATTTTTCATAGCATTGCTCTTTCTATGCATTACTCATACTAAGATTCATCAATGTCTCCTTAAAATCCTTGGCACTTATAAGTTATCTCCCAACCCCACGTTTTCAAATTTGTGAAAAATCGGCAGAAATGAATGAATCGCTGCAAAATTTGAAGTGCACGTAAGTGAGGATATTTTCTACCTACATACCAAACTTTGTGCAAATTAGACAAGTACTTTTTGAATTAGGAGCAATAACTTGAAGTGCAGCTATGTCTCCAGCTTGATTTGACTTCTTCTGACCTCATCGCCTGAGCAGAAAGCACTTGAGGTCAAAAGAGTCATTTTCCGACAACTCGTGAAGTGATGATGACCAGGCCGCATCCCTTACACTAGCATTTTCAACATAACAAAGGTGTGGCTAGGTAGTGGCCGTGGGAAGATTTCAAATAGCAGTGGTAATGGTTGAAGAGAGAGAGAACAATGCACACACGAGTAACAATAGTGCGTCGAAAAGACGAACATCGCTACGCTTCACGTGATCGTTTCTCATGCAAAAAGTACTTGTCTGATCTGCATAGAATTTTGTATGTCGGTAGAAAATATACTCAAAAACGTCTACCAGAAGTTTGGTGATTATTGATTCATTTTTGCAGATTTTAGACAAATTTGAAAACCTGGGGGGAGATAACCCATGAGTACCAAAATTCTTGTTGCATAAATCGATGTAATCAAAATATTAGAAAACCAATGATAAAAATGAAATGATTCAATACATTTGTTTCCGTTTCCAAAAAGGTAATGAGCCTCTACACTGTTTTATATTCATATTTCTGCGGTTCTTTCATACCTTAACTAAGGTTCATCTGTCATCAGTGTCTCTCAAATGTTTATTTATCGAAAATCATTTTCCCCTAACGTCAGATAGAAACACTGCAACATTGCGTCATATTCTGCGTGTTGTACAGAAACTTCTCTTCTCTTGCAAGATCAGCGTGCATGAGTCACTTTGTAGTGTAATCGATGTTGTCTAGACGCTCTACTGAGGGGTTGATTTGCCATTATCAATTGTATGATAGTTAAACAGCAAACAAATAGCTATCCAAACACACGCACACACTCTACAATCCTATAACCAAACTAGATGAGACGCAGGTTGTATTTTCGTCATTAAAGTCTTGCTTCCTATGTACAACATATGATAGTCTAGACATACGACATGCGCCGTACTTCAACAGACATTTTGCACCATTATCAACCTGATTTCTTTCGATTCTTCCTCAGCTAGTTTGAGAGGTTGTTGATTTCACTTTTGTCGTGATTTAGACTGAAACTGGGGCACTGTTCAGTCTCAATGGAAATAGATTTTGTGACTGATAAAATCTCAAATGGTGTCTTGCTATGTGAGATTGCAATAAATGTTGACTCAACGCTTGGATATATGTTTGGATCAGCGTTCGTTATGATTGCAAAATCTACACTTTGAATTGGATCTATAGAGTCCTCTGGTTAATGTCAATGATATCTACTCCGTAATTAGAAATGATAATGCAACAAAAACTATGAACATTCATACTGCGTTCTACATATGAGACATTTAAGTATAATGATCAGGCTTTACACGTTGTAGAAAGCAGGGATGCGGAGTCCTATCATTTTGATAGGACTCCGACTCCGGGGGTTGATATGACTCCGGCTATTGATAGGACTCCGACTACGACTCCTACTCCGGGTGGCAAGTATGTCAGCCTTAGTTCTGGTGACCTCCGTCATAGATCACTATAGGCTTACCTGAACCTATCTTTAGTGATCATTGCATCAATTATCAATCAGTTTCGATGAAAGTTTATCAAATGTCGCTTTCAGTTGGATGCAAACGACTCGGATCCTCCCATCTTCTTGATGTGTGCTTCACACGGTTTTTCTCCAGTCTCTACCAGGCAGGAAAATCCCCATCCTTCTTCAAAAAAATATATGTACACCTTCGGTTTTAATATGCGCTTTGGAGGAGCCATCACACACGATTAACGTGAGGGTATGAGGTTCTCAAGCAAACTAATATTTCATTTTTGTCTCTCATGTGACCTTTGGTGCGTATGTGTGATCGAGGCTACGAAGGCTTGTCTTCTGTACTAATTCACCGAGTGAAACGACAGTCCTTTTTTCACTATCACGGTTCATTCCCTCAACTATTACAAGCCTTGTATGCAGCAGTGTCTCTGTACTTTTGTTTGACGGAGAAAGTTGACAGCTATAGCTATGCACGAGGATAGATAATTTGTTGGTATTTTATTTCAGGTCTAGTTATAGGCCGGAGTCTCCGGGACTACGACTCCGCATCCCTGGTAGAAAGTCCGAGTCACAGATTTAATTTGCGAGTCTCCGAGGGAGACGAGTAGGCCTACATTAATTCTATGAATGATAACTTTCTAAATGAAAAGACTTGACTAAATTTCATGTTTTGACTAAATTTTAGCGATTTTACTCATTTTGTAAAGGCTCTCAGACATCAAATGCTGAATCATGTGACTCACTTCAACCTTCATATCGAAGTTGATCTTCTGAACTCAATCATGTTTCAAATTTCATGGCATTCTGATAAATAGTTTCTTTTCTGCAAAAGAAAATGTACGAAAATTGCCAAGTGTTTCACAATTTTACCATTGGATTCCAATGGGAATCCTTTAACCTTACCTATGACCGAAAGCGACTGGCTGCGACACTTAAGAATTCGATTTTTGTATTCAGCGTTTTAAGATCTACAAATCCATGCTATTAAGTCTTTGTGCGCGAATTTAGGAAGAAAGTGTCAATAGCTCCCGGACTACATTTATTAGATTACGCTTGTGTTTATGTATTATAGCGTTTTCAGAATGAGCTTATCAAAATAAAAATTATTAAAAAGGTCACAAGTGATTTTATGCATGTGATTTAAGGAACATGATAAGTGAATGTGATATACATACATACACAGTAAAAAAGTCACATAATTATTTTCATCATTTCTAATGCTTCGGTCGAGTATCAACCGCAAGCCCGAGCTCCCAAATCATTTTACATAAATTAGACTACATTGAGAGAGAGAGAGAAAAGCATTAATTTTTCTCCAAATGACGGCCGAAATAATTATGCAAGCTAGAATGATGCAACTGCAACCACGTAGGACCTCTAGATACATCTGAGCAGGCTACAACTTGTGGCATTAATTCCACCAACAACCTAACCCATTTGAAGAGTTAGAATCAGGAAGCACAGGTAATATTTATTATATTTCAATTACATAATAAAACCTTGGCAAATAATAAATCTAAATTTGTCTTCCTGTCAATTGGATCCATTGCTATGAATCTATAATTCGCCATTTATTCACATTCATACCTACATCTTATCATCTTGCAATTTTTCTATTAAAAAGTTTCATAACATGATTCAGCATTTTGACTTACTTGTCTTACTTACTTACTCACTTATCTAAACCGCATTTTTTCGAATATAGCCCGCGGGATAATTATTATGGGAAAAGTCAGGTTAGTGCACTTCGAATGAACAATAATATAGAATAGAAACTCAATAAATACTTAATAAGTGTAGTCCTATAAAGGGCTGTTAAAACCGCGTGGTTCTAACGGTCTAGTGGCAAGAGTGTGGTAGTGCTGGAAATACTGGAGCATACAAATGTTCTTCAACTTCGGTAATACCTGTCTTTGAACATGGAATTTGGTATCATCAAATTGAAATTTGTCTGAGCCTTCCTATGATATCTTTTTCAACTTCGTTGGACTTCGTAGTGAATCAGTGTTCCAAAGAATTCGAATTTTGAGTGTCATCTTGTTCTAAGATTGATTACAACCTCCATGTGTCATCACTTCCAATCTTTAAGAATCAAGTCTTACATCATTCGATTTCCTGGAAGCTGCGCTTTCATTTGAGGTGTGTCTCAACTTCGAGGGACGTCGCTGTGATTCGAAATCCCTAAAATTCATATTTCCTATCTTTGTCATATGTTTTCGCGAAGTCACGTATCGAAAGTCAACCTCACCTGTTCCGCGTCACTCCAACCGAATTCCAAGATTCAGTCCAACATATTGAGAAAGATTTTGTGTTGGCGGTATAGTCGTGGGGATTACGACTGGATTAGATTATCAGGTGTCCTGTGTTCGAGTCCCATCGCTCAATCAATTTTGAAGTTTTCTGTTTTGATGGTCAGCAGACATGATAATGAAACCTTGAAACGATACACGCTTCATTTCCTCTTCTACAGACTTGTATTTTGATGTATGAAGTCATGTATTTGACCTATGAAGAAATATCGAAATTCAGAAGAAGTCAAAAGGAAAAATTATGTATCGGTCAAATTAATGTAAATTCGATCAGAAAAGAAAATGATTGACCTTTGAAAGTTCTCAAACATGAATACCTTGAAAGAGTGAAACTAGATATTCTATGTGAACAAGAAACAAAACTTGATCATAGTACAACTGATGTAGAATTATCTATGAATAATTACAGAACATTTCAATCTGAAAAAAAGAAGCATGGTGGTACGCTACTTTACGTTAGGGATACCCTTCCTGCTACTCAAATTCCGTTAACTGACAAAGGCAAGACTCTATCTGCAATTGAAGCTGTTGCCATCCATATCATAGCCACTGATGTGAAATTTGTACTTCTATGCATCTACCGTAGACCAAGTAAATCCCTAACTCTTGCACGTCAAGAAATGCATCGTGTCCTCAACATTTCAAATGCCGTAGAACCGGAAGTTATGGTGATCGGTGATCTGAATTTATGCTCTCTGAAATCCCATTGTAAAAGCAATACTGATCTACTTGAGGAACTTTGTGATCAGTTTGACCTTATGCGTCATGTTCAAGAAGTAACCAGGCCAGCTAGCGGATCATGCATTGACCTTGTACTTGCTCGAAGTGAGTTCATATCTGATGTGAAAGTTCATGATCCGGATTTGTCGGATCACTGCATGGTCATATCAATAGTAAATTGTAACTGTCCGAGCGAACATTCGTCTGTCGATCTTTCAAAGACTTTGAACCAGTTGCTCTTCTTAAAGAATTATCAGCTGCATTACCTGTATTTCAAGTTTGCCAGATATTTGATGAGGTAGACGACACAGCTTTTTACATTGAAAAATTGTATACAGAGATTTTAGATCATCATGCACCCTGGAAGCTAGTAAAAATCAAATCAGATGGCATCCATGGTTCAATTCTGATATCGCTTACGCTAGACGTCAGAAACACAAATGGCTTAACAGAACCCCCATGATATCTGGGAAGAGAGACAAAAGCTCGTATGCATGGAAACAAAAACTTATGTGGCAGAAAACAGAAAACAAGTTAAACAGAGAGGCAGCAACTAAATACTTCAACGATAAATGTGATTCACAAGATGTACATGACTTCTACAGAACATTTGGGACATACTTGAGAGGGAAGAATCAAAGAGATCACACCAAAATTATGTTGAAATATGGAAACCGCATCATAGTCGACGAAAAGAAGATTGCGAATGAATTAGGTATGCATTTTGAAAGCATATGTACCGAAAGTTCAACTCAAAGAGGAACTGAAAGCAAATTTTCAGACCATCTCAGCACGAAGCTTATCACGGACAATGTGGAAAGGGACGATTTCAGCTTCATGAGGATATCCCAATCCACTATTGAAGATGTGATCAAGACAAAAGTCAAAAGCGGCAAGTCAACCGGCATAGATGGAATTCCAGCTAGTGTTGTTAAAATCTCCGCTCCTGTTATTTCCATGGTGCTATCATATCTTTTCAATGTTTGCATTTCTTCAGGACAATTTCCATCGACTATGAAACGGGGGGAACATTTATCTAAATGATCTCATCATTTTGATTCAATCATTGGGTGTAGATATCTCTATATATGCAGATGACATCACGATGTGGATAGCAGATGATAGTCTTTCTCGTGTTCAGAAACTAGTAACTCAGACATTAGATGTAACTTGGCGATGGCTAGACAAAAACTGCATGAAAATGAACAACGAGAAATGTCAATGTGTCGCATGGGGGTGATCGCTCGGAAGATCTACGTTTCAAAGTTAAGGGCGAGACTCTTGAACAGTCGAGTGAGCTCCGATTGCTTGGTGTCACGATCGACAAGTCATTTACTTTTGAGGATCATGTCAAAACTATTACTCGCAAAGTTGCATAGAAGCTAAACGGCATAAATCGTGTAAAGAAATTTATTAACAAGAAAGTTAGGTGGCGTTTAATTCAAACTTTCGTAAAGCCTCATTTCGACTATGTTTCACCGCTTCTGTTATTTGCATCACCATCTGCACAGCGTAAGCTTGACATGATGTATGCGAGGTGCCTTCGACACAGCATGATGGATTACACATCTCCTATAGAGTCATTGCAAGTATCCTTGAATGCATGCAGTCTGCTTGAGTGCTGGTATTTCACTCTACACCGACTCATGAAATCAATTCAAAACTCCTGGACTGTTTACAAGAATGAGGAACATATAGTCCGGGAGCCAGCGTGAAGTTGTGCAGGGAACGAGGTAGTACATAAAACTTTCACATAGCATAGTCCACCTCTAACCTACTGCAAAACTTCGCGTCTGCCGGATCAGATCATTTGCTTTTCAGAAATAGAGAGGATAACACAATCCTATGTATTTCCAGTGGTAAAATTGTGACATTTAAGGTGTTGACTCCATTTTTTCGAATTTTTGCTCATAAAAGTTACACAAATTGGTATTTTGTTGAACTCGTTATTATAGAAGTCATCTACAGATCATGATCTTTCAAAGGAGTTATCATTCAGTGACAGAGGATGAAGCAAAGTGTACAAACAGACACTTTTCGTTAAAGTATATCAACAATTTTCCTGAAATTTCTATGTTAAAATTTTCAGGTACACCAACGAAAAGTGTCTGTTTGTACACTTCACTTCATCCTCTGTCACTGAATGATAACTCATTTGAAAGATCATGATCTGTAGATGATTTCTATAATAACGAGTTCAACAAAATACCAATTTGTGTAACTTTTATGAGCAAAAATTCGAAAAAATGGAGTCAACACCTTAAATGTCACAATTTTACCACTGGAAATACATAGGATTGTGTTATCCTCTCTATTTCTGAAAAGCAAATGATCTGATCCGGCAGACGCGAAGTTTTGCAGTAGGTTAGAGGTGGACTATGCTATGTGAAAGTTTTGTGTACTACCTCGTTCCCTGCACAACTTCACGCTGGCTCCCGGACTAATAAGGAACATAAGCTAATTACCACTAGTATGGAAGAGCCAGGTATTGCTCCTATTCCTCTCATGCACATTTTCTGTCCTGCTCCAGATAAGTCTCACAGAAGCGTCTTCCAACAGCCCAAATTTAGAACTGTCAAGTATGGGAAAAATTCTATCCGCTATTTTGGTGCCAGCTTCTGGAACAGAATTCCATCGGATGCTAGAGTTCGTCATCACAAATCGGCAAGTGCTTTGGAAGCCATTCGAAAGTACATAAGGCAGACAAGTGGAGTGGCACAATGAAGGACTACGAACTCGTTCATTTTGTTTTATTTTCCTTTAATTTTCTATGTTATTTATGAATGATGTTATGATGTTTATGATGTTAATGTATTTAGTCACATGCATGAATTTGCCGTGAATATAGTATTCTCTCTCTCTCTCACGCCGGTCATCGGGTAATATAAAAGAAAGAAATAATGCTTAGATGGCGTACCGAACAATAAAACATATTTACAATCTTTATACAAGACATACCAGAAAGGAATAAACATAGAAGGGGTTCATCAGCAAAATGACTAGCTAGGTCGCGTTTCGGGTCCTTTAACATTTTGTACACTCAAACCCTCGCTGGCGGACCCCCGCCAAAAAGGCGGACCCCACACATGACTTAACAATGATAACACTCTTAAATGAAGCCACACAAAATACAAAATTCTCTGGCTGACTGCAAACCAAATTCAAACAAAACTAAAAAAATGCTTTTTCAACAGTCTCTCCATACATTTGATTAACTTGCAGGCTTCATATCCGCGTTTCACAAAAACTTTAAACGTGCTTTTAACTTTAACAAGGGCATACGGCAGATGAGAACATATCCTAAGGTAACGAAGAACTTGACTGGCAAAGACATTCGCACCCATATGAAGAGGAGGAAGATGAACAGTTTAACCAAATGACTGTTATCCGAACAGTTTATACCAAATGACTTAAAAAGTGAACAGTGACGGTCAACAATTTCACTGCTACCTTCCGAAGAAACAGAATAAGTTGCATTGCCAAAAGGTACCAAACCGTTTAAATCAAAACCTAGTTCTTCCAACATGATGTTGATATACAATTTCTTACATATAACAGCAAAATTAGCCGCTTTATCGACGGGCACGACAAAATGATCATGCATACGTTTAATGCTCTCATCATTGTTTAATTATATCATTTTTGCAATATAGAAGGTGAGTGAGGATTCAATTCGCTGTCGGTTTGTATGAATAAATTTTCTAATTTTAGATTTGACTGTCTCGACTGATGTAACACGAACATTAAGTACATTGATCGTAGAGAGGGAAGCAATCGAAGAGAAGCTCTAGACCAGTGTCGGGCAACCAAGTTGGGATAGCGGGAGAGGCTCGCGTGCCACCAATTTTAAAAGGCAGTAGAATAGGCTTAATATTCGCTAATTCCGTACTTTTAAGTGTACATATGGGTCGCTGTACCGAACGTGTAGAGGTCGAATTGCATAACAAAATTTTACATGTTAATGTATACAGCAGCATTGTACGCAACTAGTTTGTTCAATATTAAGGAATCATAATTTACTTTCTACAATTCATGCGAGTATTGAAGAACGAATATGCCTATAACAAATCATGGAAGCTTTTCTTTTGTGTAATTAAACGGTAATTTGACCGACTTTGCTGTATTTCATAGAAAGACAGCGGTCCGTAAGTGCAGTGCGACTATCCGCCTAAAAGCCGCACAGGAAAAAATTGATTTTGCTACAATTATTGATCATGCTACATTTACATAGGTGCACATACGTGCACATATGTCACCTAAACATATACGGCTTCCAAATACCGTGCATGGGCTCCACAAATGGTAGTGGTGTACAATGCCAATCGAGTATACGAAATATAGTAGTATACAAATGAAATTCAGCAAGAATATTTGAAAATATGTTGGCCTGTCAAAATCTTGCGGTTGGATTCCCCCATTCGTAGTCAAGGTCTAATTAATATAGCCTATTTCTAGTTTCATTCAGGCGTGGTTTATTAGGGAGAGGAGCATGCTCAGAAGGGCATCAAACACTATGTGAATTAATATAAGCTCGCGCAGGTGATGACGATTTTGCGCTTATACGAAAAGATACTCATTGCCAAACACGGGTCATCAAAAATTAATTGAACCTCAGTTAATTGATTGCGCTGAATTTCATTCATCAATTAATTTATTGTATTCAACTCAATATCAATTAATTGATTGTTTTCAATTCCAATTATCAATTAATTGATTGCTGTATGTCCCAATATCAATTGATTGATTGATTCATAATCAATTAATTGGTTCAATTATTGTATCACGTTTCACTCCATTGTAATATATATCATTGCAATTCACCTAAGATTTTCGCTTCTTCCTGCGCATCCACTATACAAAATTCATTCTGCTGACTCAATCTGACACCTCTCAACTCTCTGATCTACTGTATATTCTTCAACATGATTGCCCTTACTTGTCAAGCTTCGAAAGTCATTATCCATGGTATTTGAAATTATGTTGATAAAGTAGCCTAGTATTAAGCTGAGAGTTCATAAAACGATGATAATTATTGAAATCTGAATCAGTAAAATCAGTGAACATCAAAACTATGGGGATGCACAATGATCATACAATATTAATACCGGCATTTTAACTGATTGAATCGAGTTCCAATATGAATACAAATATTCTAGGCTAACTCTATTTTATAAAAATATAGGCCTACATGTTTTTCCATTGACTAATCAATAATTATCGATCAGTAAATTGATAAATTCAATTATCAATTAATTGATTGGGTACATTTCAATATCAATTGATTGATTGTCTGGAATTCCAATTACTAATTGATTGCCCAGGAGTCCAATGCCAATTGATTGATTGGTCAAACTTTCAATTAAAATTAGTTGATTGGACTGAGCAATTTAATTGCAATCAATTTTTGATTACCCCTGTTGCCAAAGGAGCATGGTTGGATAATTCGAATGTGAATTTTTGTCTTTTGTGCCATCATGTTGCTCATTTAGTTGTTAATTAATGGTTTTGCAAATTCTAAAGAGGATCCCTCACCCTTTGATTCACCTCTCAAGGGTAGAAGTCGGAGTGAATCATTTTCACATCATCGATTCAAATAATGTTCGCGGGCCACTTTAGATATCTCATATCTACGCGGGCCACGCGTTGCCCACCACTGTTCTAGACGAAGATTTGCCCCATACAAAGCGAGATCTGATGTTGCTTGAAGACGTGATTTTGAACATTTCATCTTTATTTATCCTTGTATCGACATTTTATGAGAATTAATCCTCATAAAGTATTGAGCTATAATTGATTCTATCATTTCCTATCAATTTGATACCTGTAATATTTTAAAGATGGATCACGATTGCATCATATAGATGGAAAACCACGGTTTTCTTCAGATGTTCAATGTTTGACCACTAGTTGCGTGCGACCTTTACCTCGGTCGTGATCACGTCTGATCTGTCTTGGTCGACCAAAAAGACACACCTGAAGAAACCGGTGGTTATTTCTTAAACAAGCAGTTTCATTTTATTATGGAAAGCAATTAAGCAAAATCAGAGGGCTGGAAAACAATTGTAGACTAGGCTATGTGATGTTGATTATACCTTATTTTCAATATGGACAATATAAAAGTGTGAGACCTATTTCAGCCATTCAATGACAGAGGATTTATTGTGAAATTAGTAAAATCTCTTACAGGCAGTGTTGGATTTGAGGGGAGAGAAGTGTGGAAGTTCCCTTGCACTGCCTCGTCTCTTCCCCGATACTGAAGATGTGCCTTCCTTCCCTGAAGGGGCAGAATATTTCCGGTAGATAGGTCGTACATTGCCTCAACCAGATTGATTGAGCGTCAATTTATTATTTATGTGAATATGAGCAACATTGAGAGGTGTAGGCCTAATTTCTTCACGATTCTTCGTAAACTTAATTGTCTAATCATCAATAATTGACTTTTTTCGTTCAGAAAGATGATAACTGAATTCGAGAAGCAGAAAATGCTTATTGGAATAATTTTAAGGTAGCGAGACCATCACATAAAGAGTGGAATCCAGAAAGCTATGTTGCTGCTCTCAGGGTCTTGTCGACAACACACACATGGCATTTGATTCATATTACTATATTTATTTTTTGAATCAAATTCTTCACAATCCAGAAAATCAGGTTTGGGAACATCGTTTACCTTTCAATCTGTGAATATTGATAGAAATTCGATTTTTATGAAAATCGACTGACTTACATGGCTGAATACAGGTAGCAACAAATGCATGCATTGGAGGGTTTCTGTAAAGCATCAAATAGACCTGTCTCCTCCTTATTCCATTCATGGTTCAACTATTTTCAAAATCATTCGCGGGCGTGCTAGGTGCGAGGATGAGATTGGTGCTACGAGAATCGATGTCTTCTTCCTTTTGATCACCACTCTTTCGGCTTTGGTTACGACGTTGACCCAAAAGCTTGCGGTCGAAAACTCTCCCCCCCTACTGTAATCAAGCTCTAATCCAAAACTGCTTGCAGGTAGTGATGCAAATGGAAAATTTTCCATTGGAAAATTTTGAAATTTATTTTTTGGTGAATGACGTCTTTGCCTTTGTTTTGGAGACTTATTATAGTCGTTTGAAAAGACTATGTAATATTCAAAGACCGAAAACTTCTCTATCATCCCTGCATGTTACCTTTTATAACCAACTTCACCCTTTCCATGTCTATTTCAGGTCATCCCAAATGAATTTCAGACATTAGATGGATTTCAGATTTCTCTAATTGAATTTCAGATATCTGTCACAAGCTCAACTTCGAAAAGATCTTTAATTCAACTGGAGAATCTCCAATTCATCTGGAAATGTCTGAAATTCATTTGGGTAGATCTGAAATCGATTTGGAACTATCTGAACCATCTGAGCTATGGAAGATGTGTAGTTTGTCCTCAGCGACGTTCGGACAATATACCAGAAGTTAGAAACTGTCATAGATATTCTTCTATGATCATCACAGATATCTTTAGTTTCCAAGTATCTCACGAGTTTAGTCTTTATATATCTTCCAATATGGTCGCTCATGTATAATGCTGTGATGGACTGTGTATGCTTCACATGCTTATAAACACATGGAGAATTTGTATCAATATAATCAAGGCTGTTGCATAATAAAGCTTAATTTTCAAGCTACAAAAAATCTCCCAAATAAAGTGCATTATTTTTGCTCCAGATCTTTCACATTGCATGAAATTATACCCCTTTAGTAAAGGAAATAAATCACGTCAACACATGGAGAATTTGTATCACTGCTGTGATCACCGCTGCATCAAATGCGTTGCATAATAAACCTTAACTTTCAAGCAAACAATTAGCAAACTCCCAGATATTATTTTTGCTCCAGATCTTTCACATTTCATGAAATTATACCCCTATTGAAAAGCAAGATTCACGTTATGCCAAACGGTGTCTGTGTGACAATTAAAAATGCTAACAAATTAGCACAAATTGGTGGCAAAAGAATGTTCAAAATCCGCGGATGGAACTCGCATTGCTACGATCGCTTTAATCGAAATAATGATGAAATCAACTGCTTCAGCTATCGGCAGTGGAAGCGCTCAAATTATAGGGCCTATAAAAAAATCAAATCATTCAAAATTTTCCATAATTTTCCAAAATTTTCATCACTACTTGCAGGTAATTGACAATTTAGGCGAGGTTTTATTTGAGAGCAGGTTCGAGAAAATACGGCATGGCATTGCGCCAACAACCGGTAGAATTGGGATGAAAATTTTGTTGAAGGTTTGGTGCAACTGGAACTGTCATGGTTGCGCACGATTATGCTCTACACTACATAATAGAATTGCGAGTTACACCACATAACTTGCTGTGCTATTCCGAAACCATTACTGCACTTGTACTTAAATTATATTAATTAAGAGAATGGAATGTTCGTCCAATGCTAAAGAATACCAAACGAAGGACTTGTACAGGAAAATGTTCAATGTAAATTGATGGCAAAGCAACTTCAAACGACTGATCGCATTACGATGCTTTAATTGGAAAGTACCGTATTTCTTTGAATATGAGACGCCATCGAATAAGGGACGCCCTCGAATAAGAGACGCATCCGTGAGAGGAAAAAATTTAATAAGAGACGCCCTTGAATAAGAGACGTATGTACAAGAAATAGACTGCTATAGACATATTACATGCAGGCTATTGTAATGTGGCAGCTACATCCGCCTGAGCGATTATTAGGCCTACTTATCTTAGTATAATAAGTCAGTCTACTAGCAAATACCGGGTATCATGACCAATATTGTATAATGTATAAGGCTTCTTGTTGTTGTACATGCAGTACATGCATGTTGTACATACGTACATGCAGGCCTACTTAAGGTTACTTCATCTACCATTTAAGGAGGCATTATACGGTAGCTCCCTTTGCATTTGGAGTCATGTACCGGTCGGCAACTTTACTGTAAATACTACTTGATCATCGGTATTTTCGTTTCGGTAAATTCATATCTAGTCTACATGTATAGTGGCCAACATGTACTGGTATATGAATGTATTAGATGAGTCTACAAGATATGCTACTACAAACCATAAAACTCCTTTCATTTCCAAAATATCTGAATTATGACTAAGCGTATATATGTAAGAAAAATTACTGGCGAAATTTTCCCATGACATAGGCCTAAGTGAGGAATGCAAAGGTTACCTAAGAGAATAGTAGCAAAAAACTAAGACATCTTTTTCTAATGAAAGAATGAAAACTTGAACATTTGATAAATAAGAGACGCCCTTGAATAAGAGACGTGTCTCTTATTCAAAGAAATACGGTACATAGAATGGATGTACGACAAAGCCCCTCGACAAAAGCCACCCTGACAACCAAAAAAGGTCCAAAATAGGAGATATTTGTAGTACATGCTGCATATTTAGACCATGAGGATAATCAGTCATCAGTTGACTTATAAATTTCATTTCTTTTATTTTTATTTGTATTTCAGTTCCATCGTTTTGTTCTAATATGGAGACAGATACTGTGTTGTTTTCTTGATGAGGGATATCAAGACAAACCTCTCCGCTTTAAAGTATGATAAATAATTCACTCCATCAATCAAGAAATCTTTCAACTGAAGTTTAAAAAAATTATGCAAAGTGGATGCTTCCTAAGGATGTGATGTTTAAGAAGTAATGTACCGTATTTCTTTGAATAAGAGACGCGTCTCTTATTTTTTTCAGATCCCTGATTGATGCGTCTCTTATTCAAGGGCGTCTCTTATTTATCAAATGTTCAAGTTTTCATTCTTTCATTAGAAAAAGATGTCTTAGTTTTTTGCTACTATTGTCTTAGGTAACCTTTGCATTCCTCACTTAGGCCTATGTCATGGGCAAATTTCGCCAGTAATTTTTCTTACATATATACGCTTAGTCATAATTCAGATATTTTGGAAATGAAAGGAGTTTTATGGTTTGTAGTAGCATATCTTGTAGACTCATCTAATACATTCATATACCAGTACATGTTGGCCACTATACATGTAGACTAGATATGAATTTACCGAAACGAAAATACCGATAATCAAGTAGTATTTACAGCAAAAGTTGCCGACCGGTGATGACTCCAAATGCAAAGGGAGCTACCGTATAATGCCTCCTTAAATGGTAGATGAAGTAACCTTAAGTAGGCCTGCATGTACGTATGTACAACATGCATGTACTGCATGTACAACAACAAGAAGCCTTATATATTATACAATATTGGTCATGATACCCGGTATGACAACTCGGCCACATGGAAGAAAGGCCCCGTGCCTAATGTGCTTCCGAGTATAAACAACGCTCATTTATTTATTTATTTATTTATTTACTAGTAGACTGACTTATTATACTAAGATAGGTAGGCCTAATAATCGCTCAGGCGGATGTACCTACCACATTACAATAGCCTGCATGTAATATGTCTATAGCAGTCTATTTCTTGTACATGCGTCTCTTATTCAAGGGCGTCTCTTATTAAATTTTTTCCTCTCACGGATGCGTCTCATATTCAAAGAAATACGGTATATCTTTTCAGGCCTCTGCTCATAACAACTTGTAAAATTTGAATTTCGTGTAAATATTAATTTTAGTGTTAAATGTCCTTCTATTCCTTATGAAGGTTAAGAGCGGTTGACTGACTTGTATCCGAAACCGGTCGAATAAAGTCTCGGCCCAGCTGATTTATACGACGTTCTTACTGTCGAAATATTAAAGGAAATTTTCAGTGTAACTTTGCGCCATGTTTGGTAATGCATCGGTCAAAAGTTCATCAGAACTGAACAGTTACAAAATTGATGCCAGTTGGCCTAAAAGAGAACAAAGTGAGATTTTCGATTTTTCCATATGATTCACGGACATTTCTTGTAAACGTGGGTGTGGACATGGAACACGTGTGCCGGAGGTCACGGAGACGGAAAAATTGCGTCAGACAGCATGAGTCAATACACGAATGATCGTTAAATGAGGTCCATTCCTTTCTTTGTTTAATGTTTGTTGGATTATCTTGCATAATAATCCAGGCATGCATGCGCATGTCTTAGATTTTCAAAACTAATTAGAATGTAGAGAAGGAATTTCTACAGCACCAAATATCAAACTAAGAAATTTACGCATACTGTGCAATAATTTGCAATTTACGTTTATTTATAATGTACAAGTATATTACATATTCAGTATCAAATTACATTCAGGTTGTAAAACGAAATTAAAAAATTAAACAAAAACCACAAGCAGAATGCACTCGGCAGATAAGATAACGTTTATAATGGGAGATCGTGGGGGAGCGCTTACCCCGTTGGAGTGTCACGGCAAGACGTTGGAATATGTCAGTTGCTGCTGGTTCATCACGGTTTGAGAGGTGGTCGGCGATCCTTTTGATTGCTACGATGGCGTCTTCGGCCCATTCTCCAAGCGTCTCCAGTGTGAGGGGAATAAAGGTGATCCCGGCGTCTGAGCTGTGGGATTCGTATAGGCACTTCGCTTGCGGGATTCAGCACTTGCTTGGTGGAGTTGGAAGAAATGAGAGCGGTCTGCAGGGGTGAGACGACGGTCACGTCCAGTCTCGCTGCCTTTGCTGTGGCAAAAAGGACATCCCGTAGGCAATTGCAACGAGCCGTTCGGTTCTGCTCGTGTCCACATCCGACGGCATGGTCCCCGTTGGTGTCGCTTGGGAGACCACAGAATGGGTAACGCGCTTGACGGCTGCAAGGTGGGAGGCCGAGGAGGTACATGTACTTCATATTTGACTGTGTTGGATTTTAATGTAAAATGGTCCTCATACAAAATGATTTGGATAAAGGTGTCCCAGGGAAATCCACAAAATAAAATTCAAATAAGAAAAACATTCTCTGCAGCATGCATTGCAGCCAACATTGTGACTGGAAAATAAATGGCCTCTGGTAGTTTGAAAGTATAAGTCTCAATCTGCACGAACGTCGTAACTACACTGTAAACCGCAGACCGACAATTATCCTAAAAAATTACTGACAAAATCAACTGACGATTGTCACCTCCAATATCCTGCGATATCCGACGAATTTTGTAGGTTTTCCACCGATATCGAAACAGATGGTTTGTATGCAAATTAACTAAACAAAAACTGCTGTATATTGATTGATTTTTTCGATTAGTGATTGCTTGACTTTTGGGCAATCTGTGTTATTGTGTGGCAAAACAATCTATTTTGACATAATTTAATAAATTAGGCCTACCTACATTTTTGATAAAATTTAAGCTATAATTCATTGCTATTCATTTTGTCCCTTTTTGTCAGATATTGTAGGTGTTCAGTGGCAATCATCCTACAAGAACTAACAATGACCGGCAAAATAGATTTTGTAGGATAAATGTCTGTCAATTATCAGTCAACGGTTTGCAGTGTAAATGAATGTTTCAACTCTAATCCGTCAGTAGCTTTAACGGTGCAAGTTGCATGCGAAACATATGAAAATCTACAAAATACATGAAAAAAGTTAAAATATCATATTTACGTGTAAAATGATAGACATCTTATTGCTGCTACGTCTGCTAATAAACGAATTCGGCAACACCGCTGACTGACATATCACTTTAGTCAGTTATTTCAGTCAAACGCGTGCATGTTTTGTGTTCATAAGCGTAAACGAGTTGGGATAAAGTTTTGCCTAATGGCAGAAACCGCTCAAATTTGATCGCTTTGGTTTTTGGTGAGTGAGTAACCGATGATTCGCAATAACATAGTTCAACATGACCAGATCTACATGGACCAGAAAAGACCTGCATAATAGTCGCTCCTTTTTTCCAAATTAGACAAAAAGGCAAGCGTTGTTAAAAGAAGTAACGAATGTTAGAATGCCTTGTTAGGCTCTACCACAGGTCTAGCAGCGGCGATCAACTCAATTGCGGCAAGCATAGGCCTAAGTTTGCTACAGTTGATACCGTTTTCATGAGTAAACGGAAAATGGCTTGATCTTCAGATTCCGAACTTTTATCCCCTGCATTCCCTTACAACTCAATCTCGCTAAGGTATCACTGATTAAGTAATTAACATTTTATCACATAGTTTCACATGAGAATTCCAACTGGATGTCAGTGAATTATTTAATCTTCCCCTTATGGAACTCTGCTATTCAGTTATGAAACTAAAAGTAGCTCATAGATATCAATCAGCTGACCATTAGGCCGCCCCGAGTCGTGTCTGTCATTTGTCTGACCATACGAACCAAATTCTTTTAGTGTTGATTGATAACAGGAAAGCACCGGTATCTTCTCAGTCAATACACTAGGTGACATGCCACGCTCAATCACGCGTAATTACACATGACCGTAAAAATCCGTGGCTATGCGGGATATTACTGCAATATAAGTTAGTATAGTTGGCAGTCCTGTTATAGACTTTGCGTCTGATGTGTCTGCATGTATCAGAGGCTAAACAATGTGATAGGACCTCAATTTCATGCTCAGGGAAAACAGAACATGCTAAGCGGTTTCTCTTTTTCATTGTGTAGGCCAGCCAAAGCAAGGAAGGAAGCATTTTGGCAAAATTGTAACTTTCATGTAAAACTGCTGCATGCTTCAGCAATTTGATTATCAAGATCCAGCAACCTTTGTCGATCGGTGCCTAATAACTGCTTGTCCATTATCACTAACTCAAAAAAACCTAGAAATCGAATTTCTTTGGCTTCCATTCAGTCTATGTGGGTTTTAATTTTGTACAGTTCTTACGTGGTGCATGAGCTAATGTTGTGCTGCTGGTGCTTTTACCTATGCGGATAGTCTGAGTTTCTTTTTGTGTCTCTTCTCTACTTCGTTTTCCTGTTTTGTTCAATGAAGAAATCGCACAATTATCTCATGCACTTTAAAATTGGAATTACCATAGATATTTTTGTGATCACATACATCTTCCAAATTTCTTCAGGTTGCAGTCTTCACATGAATCTTTCCGAATACAATTGCATTTTCCGATGATAAAGATATCCTTACGTAGAAAATTTATGCATGCAAAAATAAAATCTGAAACCATAGAAATTAACAATACCATAGAAAGTACTAGAATGGAAATTGCATGAAAATTATGGCACACGTCGGGGGAACTTAGTTGGGGCAAAAAGCAAATTTTGCGAGCTGGCTTTCTTTTGTTTTCGGGTTGGCATTTTCAATTATCAAGTCAATTTGTTATCTGGATTGTTGCCCCTTGTCCAAAGATCATGTACACAAAAGCAATAGTGAATTTGCGAAATAGTGCAGCGACAGGATGACAAAGAAGGAAATCCTTTAAAACATTCAGTATGGTCATCATTTTGAGATATCGCTCCGATAATCAATTAAGAGTATAATCAGACACATATGCAACTTGCAATGTCGATTTAAAGAGCATGCATTGGTCCAGCTTGAAATCAGAGGCCAAGAAATCTTGCAGTATTCATTTTACTTTGAAGGATTCCCCTGTTCATTATATTTGAACAATTTTCAAAACCTTTGCATGCTTTTGAATATCAGCATCCAAAATATCATCACACTATGTCATATTAATAATTCAGTGATTAATTGAAAAGTTTCAACGACATTTCATTTATCTGTTGCTGAAGAAGCTTTCGATGTGTTTATTCCAGAAGTGCGCTAGGTTTCTTGACCACTAGAAGGAAAATTATCCAATAATTCGAATTTTTATCTTTGAATTTTTGAAATGTTCTTACAACCAGTACACCGACTACTTTCGATTATGACTCTGTGAACCAAATTTCAATTCGTATTCCAGTGTTGAAATATTTGAAAATAGTTGTCAATGACTCGTACAAATAGACATAGTATGGAATAGCAGGCTATTCTACATAAAACAATGCCACCATCTCATTTGCAATTCTCTTCATGAAAATCCTGCAATTTGCTGTCAACAACTTTCACAAACAACTTGGCAAATAGTTTGACTATGATATAATGTTTTAGATCGAATCTGATCTACAAACCATAGATTTTTCCATGCGCCATCATTGTACATAGGCAAGATATCAAACTTCCATTCTAGTGTACTATTATCTACTTCTATGTCTGAAACAGAATTTCAGCACTGAGATATCTGCTGCGGGAGACACGTACGTTCGGCACAAATGCTCATTCATCGGGACTGTCCTGGTTAACTGAACTAACCAACGCATATAATTGACATCTATTTGAATCAGGGGCGTACACAGGATTTATTTTCGAGTGGGGGGAAGGGCACCCAACCACCCCCTTCGGTGCGCCCCTGATTTGAATTGTGTCTTCTGAACCTGTCTTTCGTGTACATGATCGGTAGATATTTTGTCAAAATCCAAGGCCGCTGGAGGCGCTCAAAAAGAACGAAAACGCGTGAATTCTTGATAGATTTATAATTTTCATGATGTTTGTGAAATAAAACTTGTTCAAAAATTCACAATAGAGAAGAGGGAACACAATCGTTGATGTCAAAACTCGAAAGTGCACTTCTCCGGTCTTCCACATCCCTAAGAAACCGGTCTGCCCGTAATTTTTGTCGCAGTGGAACCCCACGAGCGCATCCATCGCTACGTTTGCATATTTGAATTAGACCGAACCAATACCTGAAATAATTGAGATTCGTCTTACAACATAACAACAGCACAAACGATTATTTAACTTAAAAAACACGACACAAAAAAATCGAAGAATCCAGGTAACGGAAGATACCAAAGTTAAACAACTACCTTAGTGGAGAATCATGCAATTAGTTAACTTAAAGTCAAGAGCGAATGAATACGTATTAATTCTAACAAACATAGAGTAGCCTACCCCAGTACAGAGTAGGAAACGAAATACATATAAAGGCTGGCCGACCCAACTTCAGAAGGGAAATAAATCAAAACTTACAATCAATTTTATTTTACAATCTAAGTCATGGACTTGACGGGAAGCTAACTAGAAATCAAGAAACACAAGAAGCCAAAATAAGATTGCTATGTATGGAGTCATCAGGGAGGAACAATGTGGCTGCATAAAGCAAGGTTTATATAATTTAGCAAAATGTATTTTGATACAATTAATTAATTAATTTTTGTGCGTAGAAGACTAAAAGACTGAAAAACAATATTATTTCATTAATTTTAAAAAAGTTATATCAATGACTTTCTTTACAAGATCTATTGAAATTACTAAAAATCATGAATTAATGCTTAAAACACAAAGATTCATCTCCTAGTACACAGTAGGATACGTAACACTTACAAGGGTAAATCGACCTAACTTTTCAGGGAACGGAAAATAAATCAAAACGCAATCAATTTTGTTAACTGAAGATTAGAGCTCAGTATGAAACATGAGATGCCAACTAAAAATTATAAATAGTGAAAACCTAGAAGCACGGAGTCATCAGGGAGGAACCATGTGGCTGCATAAAGCAATTTTTCGGCCCCTAACCTCCAAGCTGTACCACATGGCGGGGCCAGGCCAACCATATCGAATGAACGACAAGGAAGGTCTCTCCAAGCCTGAGGAAACATTGCAAAAACCTAACCGAAAATATAACGCATTTTATAATATTTATATTATGGTATTTTAGTACCTCTCTGGTAATCTTTCAACAATCTTTTACAAACTACATCGTCTAGGTCCACTCCTTCAAAAGATTTCTGTGTATATTTTAGGGTTGCGATATTTTAAATATGTTTTAAATATGGATAAAAAACAATGTTTTTAATATGTTTTTGATGATAGTTTTGCTTATGATGTTGTGTAATTTTGCGCTTACAAACATGTTTTTTGAATGTAGGCTTATTAGTTTACATTCCATCAATTCTATTAGCCTAAAAAAGTTTCTTATACAAATCAGGCTGCGTAAGAAACCAGTATGCAATTTATTAAAGTCATCCTTGTAAGTGAGTTTAGAGCTAGTGTAATTGACATAATCAACTGTTTTATTGTAATTGCGATTTGTTTTCCATCCGATACGGTTGTTTTGTTTTGTTTTTCTTTTGTAGCAATACAATTTTTAAATTAACGATGACTTTTCTATCATAGTTCACCGTATATATATTTATCCAACCAAAGTCATAGTTTTCTTTCTTATATAATTGACATGGTGTAATCCTTTTCAAAAATCAAACATTGCGACAAATGAATTGAAAATGAAATGATAAGGCATCTGTAATAAAGCATGAAATACATTACAGATGCCTATTTGCCTATTCCGTAAAGGTGTTTATGAAAATATTGCTTAATTCTCGACCATCATAAAAAAAACATAAAAACATATTTAATATATATTTAAAATATGGTCGATAAAAAAAACATTTTTTGCATCCCTAATATATTTATCCAAGAATCTTCAAAAAATGTTTTACACATGCGTTTAGAACATTTTAAAATTTAGGGCCTAGGCCTACACGAAACAGCTTTTAAAAAAACTTCATGTGAATACTATTTAATGATATTCAAAGGTACAATTGTACTTAGCAGCAATAAAAAAAACCACTGCAATGCATACATAGGGCCTGCATATGTATAGGCTATTCATTTCGTTTAAATTCACAAAATTTACTTTAATGCATGCCCGAACATCTTTTAAATGCGATTACATCTTTATGGGATTCGACAATGAACAGGATCTGTTTACTTGTGGGAATCGAAAAGGCAAAGATTGATGTACAGGATTTGTTTACATGTGCGGATCGCACAAGTTGTGTCGAAACACAACTAGACGAGTACCTGCTGATGACTGACAGACTGCAGTATTATGTTTTATATCCCTTAATCGGCAGCTGAAGTAGTGGTCGATGTATTGTAATTCAAATGAAGAAATGTGGAATTACATCAAGTACTATAGACGGATGAAGAAACTGGCGATAACAAATTCAAGTGAAGAAATAGTATTTTCCATGTGCAGTCTTAGGTATAGTGTGTATAGTTTCATTGCTTTCGGTGTAGTAGAGTGTCATTGTAGTTCTATTGTTTACCTCCATAATCCACTTTCCACTTATCCACTCTTACCATTATCCACTTTGTGTAGTGTCAGATATAGTTCACTTGTAATCGGTGTAGTAGCATCGTTGTATTTCCATATTTTACCTCCACTTTTCCAAATTTTATTCATCGGTTTCCTGTTGTTTTATAATATCCATTTTTAATTTCCTTAACCTATGGTGACCATTGTCTTATTCTATTTCCACTATCAGCATCTGTAGTCGGTACAGTATATTAGACATCTGTTTTGAACGTCTATACGGCAGTGTTTGGAATCTATGGTATTAGTGTATTAACAGCAAGAATGAGTAGTATTACAAGTCTTAAGATTTCCATTTTTACCAGATATTTTGCCAAAATGATCAATTTTAATTCGTTGCCACGAGAAAGCTACATTGAGTTTTTTTAAGAACTGATTAATCCAATGGTGACAGTAGCATTGCCCTTGTACACTTGCGGACTGGAGAACGCCATCAGTCCTCATTAGGACTACTTTAACTAATAATTTAAATTAGTAAGCATTATATTCTATTATAAATGGCTGCTGGGATGACTTTCATCATCGTATGAGAAATGAATATAAATTGAGGTGATTAAAATATATTTACATCAAATATATTTTTAAAACGTTCACATGGCTTTATTTTAAAGTTACGCACGTATCATTGAAAGATCAAAAATCACTGCACGATTTTTGTTGAATTTTTTCTTGCTATTGCAGCGGAGTTTAAACTAAGTAGTCAGCAGCTGGTCAACCGTCGTACGACAGATAACTACGTCAGTACGACGGAGTACGTCACAAGTGAACTATGCCGAAAGAATTGATTCATACAAACAACGCTTGTGGTACTTTCAAATTATTTGGGACATGTAACCAATAAAAACGTTCCACTAAACATCATAACTAAGGGGTTCAAAGTCAATAAGTCTAGGCTATAATGTCTAGAAATAACACATGAAGTCTAATAGGTATTTGCATAGACTTTCTGGCTACGCTGTTAGAGCACAATGAGAGCAGCACTTACTTGCTCAACAAGCATGCACTGATATAGATCCCTGTGGATTGCGATCGCATCTCTATATCAAAGAACACAGATATCGTGGCGATAACTTGAGATCGTTCCATCACACCACATATTCATCAGTGTCTTCTGAGAAAGTTCAGTGTACTTTTTTCATTATTAAAAAGATACTGTGTAATGATTACAAACCATGTGCCCATGTGTAACCAACACGATATTTAGAAGTATTCTGATGAATTTACTGAACCTTATTTGCTTCAGGCTTTTTCTTGATGAAGTATTAGGGAGGGATTAATGGCCCCCAAAGATCTCCTAAACCATTAACTTATATGGCACAACCGAATAAGGAATAACTATTTTGAGTATACTCCATGCAATGGTAGTATTAGTTTTTAATTGCAAGTTGATCTTATTACTATAAATAGCATTTCAAAATTCAAACAATCTCTTTTAAATGCATTTGGGTTCATGAGACTGGGGACTTAGGGCGAATACTTGAATGCGTAAGACGAAGTGATCTAAATGTAATAATTGCATACATTATAATGTCCTTTGACCGAGACCCTTGTATTCTGACCGAGATCTTCAATTTTAACGTTGTCCTCTGACCGAGATTTTTTAGGGTCTCGGTCAGAGGACTTTCTCGTGGTTTTTGGAGATTTTGAGAGGGTTAATTAATACAAATGAAGAATTTCTTTTGCATAGATGTTACTTGTAAATTTTTGGGAATACTCAAATACTCTGGTCGAAAAAACGGATAAAAATATTTTAAAATCAATATTACTCACTTGTAACGTCACCAAACTGAATTTTCTTTACGGATTTATAAACTAGCACACTAGAGGATTCGTTTGGTGCAAACGTTTGATGGAAAACTCAATATTCTTCGAGAAAAGGTACCTCGGTCAGAGGACAGAAAACGTCTCGGTCAGAGGACATTTTTTTTCATTGGACAATGGAAACCCACTGAAAATTCAATTATTAATATTAATTACAATATTTGGGATGGGACTGTCTTAAAGAGCTGATCTTCTTCTTTCAGATGATATAAATATTAGTGGGTGTATTTGAATGTAGCTGACCGAAAATCCGTGTTGAAGTGAGAATACTGTAACTTTGGACATGCTTTTTTGGTCTCTTTTCAGCAAAAAACGGCAACTTCTGAAGAAGGTCTTGGCTTTGTGACTTTTTAAAAACCATGCCATAATAGATGAGATCCTGACGGTTCGATTAAAAAAAACTATTGAAATCGGTTCAGAAATATGGATTTTACAAATCAAAGACACATTTTCGTCAAATGTTGTGGATTAAATTGGATTTACCCTTTTGATAAATTTGTCGATAATAACTCGATCTCTGCTGAGCATACCTCCCAAGTAGATTTGGCAGCCATAATTTGGTGTCGGTAATATCAGTGCGCCATAAATCACAATTAAATCGTCCTCTGCAAGAAAACTTTTCAAAACTCAAAGTAGAAGAAGAAGTTTATTCGCCTTTTTCAACCGATGTTCAATATGAGTAGACCAATTCATCTAGCAGTTAATCGTAACCCCAAGGATATTTGTATCAGAAACTGTTGGTAACACATTTTCGTAAATACACAACTCAGGGGGTGATGAACGTTTTGGAACAAACAAATGTGATGGTTTTCTGTCATTTAGAGAAAGGCTATCAATCTGAGTACAACTCAAGACATTGTCTACCTCCGATATGAGCTCATCAATATTACATTTCTGTGAAAAATACGAAGTAATAGGTCGTCGGCATACTTGTACAACGAATTATCAGGGTGAAATCAGGGGTTATGAATAAGTTTTTATAAGTAGTATGTATGGAAAATGCGTAATATTAGTCATCATAATGAGGAAAAAATTATCTGAGTATCAATCAACATAATTACTCGACCATATTTCCTGGACGGGCAAACTACATGAGTTGCAAATAAGCTTAAAACTCAAAATTCTTATCGAGAATCTTAAATCCAAAATGTGGAAAAAATGAAGCCGTGAATGTTTTTCATGTGGCTCCTGTGGCTAAAATATAGTCTACAAAAAAACAGCTGCCATTCACAGAAAGCCAACACAAAGTTAGGAGAAGTCACTGAAGGAGACCTTAAAACCTTAAAAATCCGAGGGGCCATAATCCCCCCTGAGGCAAATAGGTTTAAATTATGTGGCACTTGAGCCTAATTTTGTTTTTATTGACTGTATTTGGTTCATATTCTACATATAATATATGTATCTGGGTCAAAGCGAAATCGTTTATTATGAGATATGATGAGCTACTCCGAAGCGAGATACTGTATCTCTTTGCCGAAGCTATGAAAGATCTGCTGATAGTCTGTCCTTTCATCGCAACTTTATTAGTTTCATATTTTGGCTGCAAATTGTCTCATATGAGGCTGAACAAATCTTGAATTGAATTGTCATCATTTCAAAATGATATTTGAGGCTCGATTTTGCACTCCTGCAAATTTTTAAAATTCACGTGCATTCTTTTGATGTTTATTTTACTGTATTTCTTCTTTAATATGATAATATTTCACATCATTTTCATATAAAACAGCAAAATAATTTCCCCATATATTCATTTAAAAATACACAAAAGAAATTGCATGTAATCAGGTAATCTTCAGAAATTAATTGCAGAATCTGTATTTCTTTTTAACTAATCAGCAGATTAATTCAAAATATTGAAAAGTTATATGCATAGCCTAATTATTGAAATTTTATTCAAAATCTTTAGTGTGCTCATTCAAAAAATCCAGTGGATTTAGAACTTTCATTAATCTTTTATATGCCAATTCAAAATATTCAACAATTTCTCGTAAAAACAGTGCAAACTTGTATAAATTATTTACATTTGTGATTTTTAAAGAGTTATAAAAAGTCATTATAAGTTCTCCTTTTTAGTCATGCAAAATTTCATTCCACTTATTTATGAATTCAGTCACAAACAAACTAGATATGAATACATTGATGACATATTATATACGGCAATATATATAAAATATTGCAATATACAAACCGTCTATTATACATGCATTCAAAAGTTTCGAAAATAATTTTTCAAATTTTGTGAAAATATTTGAAAAACTTAAGAAATTATTTTGTTCTTCTCTCTAATATTTTGTTCTCGATATTTACTTCATAATTGTCACTCAATTATTTTTCAATGGCATCATAATCGGAGGAAACGAATACTTGTTATTTCCTAGACAATTGGATGCGAACCTCTCATATCTATGCACTGTAGAGAAAAGCATTTTTAACAAAAATAGACATATAAAGTGAAATGTTATGTATATATTTATTTCAACTATTCTATCCTTCATTTTCAAATAATCTAATCCGAACTATTGCAGTAATCACTGTGTTTCATTAATATGATGGTGGTCTGTATTCAAAGTTTCTCCAATTAACCAGAAATATATTGATCGCATCTCAATACTATGCTGCTCTTGTTTTTACGTGGTCGTTGCATAAGGTATATAGGCATATACATCGATAACCGCATAGATAAGCGTATCTTCAAATGTCATCACATTTTTATTTTAGTTAAATATAAATGGCATGCATTTACCTGGTTGTAAAATATTTATTCCTTATCTTTCATCGAATTTTCAATAGCAGGTATAGCATTGTCGTGTAAAAGTAGTGATCGTTTACTGCAGATGTTATCAAGAAGTTTAATCACAGTTAAATTGGACATAGCGATCAACTGATTTCAACTATTTTCTGTATCAATAACGCATAGTTTAGTGCATATCTCTGGTCTTCCAATGATCTTAGTGTATTATATGAAAACATATCACACGGAAATTTTCATGAATTCCTAGATGACTATATATCACATATACATAGTTTGAAGAGCTGGGGTTTAACGGGAAATGTTTGTTAGTGTGTCGCTAAGCACGTAAAAGAATTGCTTCATAATTTTGCGAAATTGAAGCTTGGATTGAAGGCTTGTTTGTTTCTTATAATAGGGTCCGTCGACGAATTTCATCTTAATTGAGCGCATACTGTAATCTGCCACTGTCCATTGATTTTGATACCCCGCTTGGTGGTATGTTATGCTCCATAACCTGCAACAGCAAGATTTCACGACTTCGGTCTTGTGTATTAATTAAATGGCGCAGAATTTTCCTCAATCAGTGAGCAACCCCGAAGGACTTATTCGATTCTTGATGCTGCTATAAGTTCACTCATTCTTAGAGGAAGTCATAAAATGCACAATTTTTAGCCGACAAATTTTGAATGCCACCAGAGTTAGACGGACCATTGAACCATATGCTTTTTATCAAGCTTGAGTCATGCTAGCTTGAATATGATATGTCATGCTATATTTCAAGAATGTCGAGATTCAAAATTTTCTTGCTTTCCATGCCCGTCATTGGGATCTGAGTGGTAAGTTGGAAAACAACAATTTGACACCATTGACGCACTTGTAGTGGTAGGCTATAGAATTGATGGAAACTCACGCCATGACTCATGCGCCTGATGGACTCATGACTTGATGGAAACTCATGCGCTAAATGACTCGAATGGAAATTAATGGATTTGGATATTTTCATAGACTTCTGTACTTCTGCATGGATTTCCATAGCATTTAGAAATCTATGGTTATTGCCTGATGTATTCCGTCTATTATGTACATAACAAACGGAAACCATCAGATATCACACTCCGAATTGCAGGCAAAAGAACTCCAGCCTGCGGCCGTCGTTTGTTATGTTGATAATGCTTACAAATATCGTTTGATATTCTATACATAAATTGCATACATAAATGGCTGTCACTGCCATACAGTAAGTATATAGCAGGTGCCGAATCAAAAAAATATCAGCATGCAATGACAATTTTATATCAAGATTATTTTTTATTTTTTTGCGGAGATTACGTTCCTGCAGTCTAAAAAATATTTGATCAATTTTTAAGAAACAAAATTTTTTAAAATTTTTCCTGTGTTTATGTACTATCGACGTGGACACACTGTGTAAGTAGTATGAATTCATGTAAGTAGTAGGAAAGTAGTGTAAGTAGGGGAAATTCAGTTGACTATTACGGAAATGTCATGAACCACAACATAATGGAAGTCTTCATGGAAAAGCTGAGATCTTTTTCCCCTACGGAAATGTTGGGTATGAATCATAGTATGAAACGTATCTATGATTGATAGTATGTTCACTACGCATGATTCATAGTATAATCCATACGTATGTATCGTCACGCATTGCGTTGACATACTATGATTTTCACGTATGTTTCATACTATGATTCATACGCTTTCATAGTATGAAATGTAGTATGAAACATAGTATGCATTTGAGGTCATACGTATGAAGATCGGTAATCGACATGGCATGAAACATACATATGAATTTCATCGAAAATCTAGATATGATTCATAGTATGTTTTATTATGAATCTTGCTCTGAATCACAGAATGAAATATTAAGTACGCAGCGCAAGTAGTAATGATAATAATATTAAGTTGAAGCTATACAAAATTATCCTGAGAAAAACGTTGATGGATAACAGCGAAGAATATTCATTCATGTCATCATGAAGTATAAACATGCAATGTGAGAGAAAAGGAATGTCACATCAGCATAGATCGGAAACTGCTACATGTATGTGCAACATATTGTGTCATTTGTACAAAAAATATTACCTTATTATTCGTTAGCGATTGAATAATTCTGAATGAACGTCGTTTAATGGCACTAAGAAACACCAGATGCGCTATCTTCTCTGATATTATATGTATGAAAGATATCAAAGGGGACCAGGATTTTGAAAACGGCTCAGTCAGACGAACTGTTGAAGTAATAGCTGCTGAAATAAATATGAAGTAAACGGACGAAGTAACAAATTTAATCAAAAGCAACAAAAGACGCTCAATTTCAATTAGCTTTATGCCATGTAAAATGATATGTTTAGTGCCTTACATTGAGAGAAAGTTTAGGTTGTGTATCTCCGGCTATCTCCGTCGTTTTGTGTCGTAGAGCTCTGAAACTTGATTTCTAATTAGTTCTATGCTTGGATAGCGTAAGTTTGGCTCGCTTGGGAAATCTGATTGATGGCAGAAAAGTTTTGGCTATGCTTGGATCATATTTGGCCATGCTTAGGCGTTTAACGCCGTCTATCTCTGGCGTTTTGTATCGTAGAGCCCTGAAACTTGATTTCTAATTAGTTCTATGCTTGGATAGCGTAAGTTTGGCTCGCTTGGGAAATCTGATTGATGGCAGAAAAGTTTTGGCTATGCTTGGAGATGATCACTAACCAGTTATTGAAAGAAACAAGACAGCATTCTGGATTCCACTCTTTTTGTGATGGCTTCGTTGCCTTTGATTATTCCATTTAGCATGATCTGCTTCTCGAATTTGCTTGTCATCTTTCTGAACAAAGAAAGTTAATTATTGATGATTATACTGTTAAGTTTATGAAGAATCGTGAGGAAATGATGCCTACCCTGTCAATATTTTACATATTCACAAAAAATACAAATTGATGCTCAATCATTCTTGTTGAGGCAATGAAAGACCTATCTACAGGAAATATTCTTCCCCCCAGAGAAGGATGGCATCTCTTCAGTTCCGGGATGAGACGAGACTTCCACACTTTCCCTCCCCTCAAATCCAACACTGCCGATAGCTACAGACGAAACTACAAAACACAGAAAATTAAGATTATCACCATTAAATCAGGCTGGTTTGAAGCTTTCAGATGATATAACATTTTTCGAATTCGGACAACAATTTGTGCAATTTCATTCAATTTTCACTTTCACCCGATTTTGCGCTACTTCACGCGTTAACAATGTCTTAAACGGTTAACGTCCCGCACACAACTCAATAACTTGTGTTGCATTGACGCTCGCTCTTTCGAGTTTTGGCTTAAAAGACTGCTGATGTCATCAGCTGCAAGAATACGTCATTTTTATCAAGAAAACAGACTTTTGGCAATGCCGAGTTCCGTATTATAAACTACATGTTTCTTTGTAATAGCATATTTACGAGACTGAGACTTTCCACGAATCTCCTCTGAAATCTTAATCTCAGACAGATTACAAGCTCATTTTCCGATAGAATGTTGCCCATGTACTGCACAATACTGTATCAACCTGCGTTGCAGCTTATCACCTAATCTAGGCGCTCCTTATCTCCAACTTGCCGGGTAGAAACTTATCAATATTTTAATGTCAACACGCCGCGCGGATTGCAAGCAGACGTTCATAACGTGAATGAGAAAGTGGATCTTATTATCGATATTGTAATCAGCAGAGAGAGAGATAGACACACAATAATATAGACTAGACAACGTGACCTCAGCCAGGACACGTTTGCCATTCTTGTTTTGGGGTTGTTGAGTCACAGGGCGTTGACATACACACACTAACGTATTCCTTATGTTCCTTTTCTCTCTACACAATATGAGGCGGCTTAGCTTGTGTTCGCTTTGTTACTGAATATCACGTTGAACGACAGAGTTGATTTGTAGGAATAAAGATGAATGATGGTAAGAGAGAGAGAGAAAAGCGTGAGAAAAGGTTTGCTTTGAAGCAGGAATAAATTGTAATTTACAGTCTGCGCATTCATCACATTCTGGTCTGTTCTACAGAGCGATGATAAGAGTGCAGTCAGACATGAATAGACAATGAAGCAATGTTACAAACGAATGACAACTCTGCGGAGCTTTTGTGTTAATCCATGAGGCAAAGCCTGCCTCACATACGCTATGATTGAGAGTAAGATATCTATGCAGAATTGAAGCCTCTCAGACAACTCGTTGGCAGTTGCACGGTTGTGATGATCCGATGTTGGCACGCCGACGAACCGCTAGCGTGTTGGTTGGAATCATAGATATCTGATTCCGCTTTTGTTAAAGAAAACTAGATGCATCCGAATGCATTCAAATGAAGCCTCATCTGCATTATCATAGATATGTGAATACATTCGGTGCAAAAATTTAGACGTGAATGCATTCAGGTACTCGTACGTTGCAGTAATTCAAGACTCGATAGTCGATGCAGTAAGCCCTAAATTAATGCATTCAAGGCATGACAGTCACAAGATGAGATTCGCATCTTATAGTCCGGCAGCCAGAACGAGTTTCTGCAGGGAACGAGGCCGAAAGTGAGACTTTCACTGAATGATACACACCCTATGCCTACTTTGAATCGATGCGTCTGCCGAGTGTGAATTCCTCTTCTTGTCAGACAAGATCAAAGAAATGCACATGTAAATCCAATGGGACGCAGATTGCAGTTTTTGGTTGAAATGAAATTTTCTATGTTTTCTCTGATTAAACGAAAAGTACTAAGCCCATAGTCATAATTTTTGACATGGAATGTCTTCAGGTCATTTCCTATGATGTGCATGTGCCATTATCATGCTTCTGACTGACCATGCATGTGAGAATGTGGATCAAGTTGCTCAAAATGTTTGTGCATGTGTTGTGTTGTGTTTGTTGTGTGTGTGTGTGTTGTGTTTTGGCATGGAATATCTTCAGGTCATTCCTTATGATGTGCATGTGTTTTTCTCATGCTTCTGACCGACCATGCATGTGAGAATGTGGTTGAATGCGGATAAAGTTGCTCAAAATGTTTGTGCTTGCCGACATTGCGATGCTCGCCAAATCTAAATGTGTTTTTAGCTTTATAGACAAAAGTGCATGAACATGAAAGGAAATGACCTGAAGACATTCCATGCCAAAAATTATGACTCTGGGCTTAGTACTTTTCGTTTTATCAGAGAAAGCATAGAAAATTTCATTTTAGCCAAAACTACAATTTGCGTCCCATTGCATCTACATGTGGTCTTCTCTGATCCTGTCTGACTAGAAGAGGAACTCACTAGAACTCGGCAGACGCACCGATTCGTAGAGGGCACAGGGTGTACATCATTCTGTGAAAGTCTCATTTTCGGCCTCGTTCCCTGCAGAAACTCGTTCTGGCTGCTAGTTGTGATGATCCGATGTTGGCACGCCGACGAACCACTAGCGTGTTGGTTGGAATCATAGATATCTGAATCCGCTTTTGTTGAAGTCAAGGTTCGTTTATAGATCGTTCTCAATGGGTATTTGGACGCACGTTTTTTTTGTACATGAGAAATTGATGAGCGAAGTGCAGAATATGGCCGACATCGGAAATAAGCATAAACACTACACCATCACTGACTAAAATCGATGTCCATCTGCAGAGTCTACAGATTAATGGTACATACTTAAATGATCTGCAGAGCTACCGAGTTGACTATAAATGGGTCTTTAGTGTGACTCGAATGAACGATTGGCGGTTTGTTGATGGCAATTTCCGCCGATCACTTAGGCAGTCAATGTTGCCAGATCTTGACAAGAATCATGGAGATACATTGCCGTGTCTGCGTGTTTGGGCCTGTGGGTGATTTTCCTCAATACTGATGGTCAAGACCAGAACTACAGTAGACATGAGGAGCCAGAGGATCAATCTTCCATAAAAATGCAAATTCAGATCGTGAGGAGTCGAACGGTGTGAATAATATTTCCATTTGATGAATTTATCACGGAGAAAAATTGACTCAAAGATATGTACTTTTCACTTCACGGACCTGTCTGCAATCTGACCGTTGAAGATCGTGGGTTCTCGCTACCGTAAAGCCACTATCGTTATGGTACCGTTGTCACGTCGGTTGTCCGACGTTTTCATTCTTTGGTATTATAGAGTGGTTAGAAGTTGTGGAGTAGTTTCCATGCTTTTCCGCTTTTGCCTATGTTGGTAGGACTAGAATTAAAACTCATGCTTTTTATGATCAATTCAGTTCCTCCTGGATTTTAAGCATGCACTAGTGCAGCAAACAAGAACACTGTACTGGAAGTCGCCTTTCTTAAAGCGTTATTTATCATAGCTGTGCGATTCTACGATGCATCATCGCTATCAGTGTGTCCGCTTTAATACTTTACGACTTTCATAATAGCTTCGGATTTATATGACTGCAATGATCCGTTGTTGTCACGTCGGCGCACCACTTGCGAGTTGCAATGATCCGTTGTTGTCGCGTCGGCGCACCACTTGCGAATTGCAATGATCCGTTGTTGTCGCGTCGGCGCACCGCTTGAAGGCTGCATTGATCCGCTGTTGTCACGTCGGCGCACCGCTTGCGAGTTGCAATGATCCGTTGTTGTCACGTCGGCACACCGCTTGAAGGCTGCAATGATCCGCTGTTGTCGCATCGGCGCACCGCTTGAATGATGCAATGTTCCGTTGTTGTCACGCCGGCGCACCGCTTGCGAGTTGCAATGATCCGTTGTTGTCACGTCGGCACACCGCTTGAAGGCTGCATTGATCCGCTGTTGTCACGTGGGCGCACCACTTGCGAGTTGCAATGATCCGTTGTTGTCACGTCGGCGCACCGCTTGAAGGATGCAATGATCCGTTGTTGTCACGTCGGCGCACCGCTTGAAGGCTGCATTGATCCGCTGTTGTCACGTCGGCGCACCACCTGCGAGCTGCAATGATCCGCTGTTGTCACGTCGCCGCACCACCTGCGAGTTGCAATGATTCGTTGCTGTCACGTCGGCGCACCGCTTGTGAGTTGCAATGATCCGCTGTTGTCACGTCGGCGCACCGCTTGCGAGCTGCTATGATCCTTTGTTGCCACGTCGGCACACCGCTTGCGAGTTGCAATGATCCGTTGTTGTCACGTCGGCGCACGACGCGAGTTGCAATGATCCGTTGTTGTCACGTCGACGCACCGCTTGCGAGCTGCTATGATCCGTTGTTGGCCAGATCTCACAGGTGCTCAGCGAGTTTCCAGATCATTGAAACATCCATGGTCTGGGATGCTGAACTGCATTCGATATTTCTATGTAACATCACTAGTTAATAAAATGAGAAACTAACTGTGACGATGTTATCAAACAACAATATTTTAAGGAGCTAATTGTGCATCTCCTTAAGATGAAGCCTATGATAGCTTGAAGATGTCATTGTACTAATTAAAATAGTGAATTATAATTTCCAGGAGTTTCATGACTTACATAGAATTGAATGAGTCATCTTGCTTCTCGATTCCAAGACCGTTGAAGAGGTCTAGAGCTGAATTCCTTTACGGAGTGGTCACATGAGTGTCCGGCAGAATGTCTCTCGTGTTGCTTTCCTCTGACGCATACGTCCCTGCACGGCTTTGCATGATAGCTGCGGAGAAGAAGTTCAAGTTGCATTCATAACGCTTTGTCATCATACATAAATGGCTGAGAATATCAAAAAGCCATTCTAACTATTCTACATTTCAGATAGAAAGAATGCGTGTCTAGAACTTAAAACAAGTAACTTCATCATATCCCTTCCATGGACCATATTTCGGTAGAATAAACTCTGCAAGACCGTCACCGACTTTCAGTGTTGTTCATTAAATACTACTTTTAGGGCACTACTGACATTTCTAGCTTGATGCTCAGGTGTTGATTTTTGAAAACTCTATGAATAGAATAATTAAATATTGAGTTGCATCCGCAATTGAGAATTGGGACCAGACCTACCGTGAATAGGAAGTAGTTGCAATTTCATCTGACATCAGGATTTAATAAGATTACATCAGATCCCTCAGCACTAACACTGCTCTCACTTTTATACGGATATGAAATTAAAATTTTATTTCATGCCCTCAGCAAATATGAGATAAGTGATGTCAGCCCAGTTGGCGGAGACCCATCTTGCGGAAGATCAACTTATTAGAAACCCAACTAGCGGAAGCTCCACTTAATGGAAAAACCGTGCGATCTAAGATTTTTTAAGCCTTTGCTCCCTTGAAGCGGGCTGTGACAGCCGAAATATTGGGTATAGAACAACATTTAATAAATAACAACATACATTGCAGCTTTGACTTTCTTTTATATAATACATTTGTATTTTTAATCAACTGCTAGCACGCTTGACACTGATCACAAGATGAAACGCATTTGGCTTTTAGCATTTTTATCGTAAAATAAACTTGTGGAAACAGAAGAATCACTTTTGAAATTCAAATGACAAAGATGAAACCTTTCACGAAGAGATTTTAACAGACGAAGAAAATTCACTTACACCGCAAAACATAAGGAACATCTTGAATTTCTCATCTTCTCACTAACTTGTGAAAAATCAATGTTTTTTCGCCGACTAATTTCATCCACTTGTGAAATGCATCGTCCATGAATTAGATGGACAGATTTTGTAAGGACATGAACTGTATTTGAGGTATAACCAAAGATATAGTGCTAGATATATTTTATATATTGTATATGTATGTATATATCAAAAATGAAAAACTACCGATCTCACGCCGACATGTTTCTGCCAGTGGTCTGGCTTCTCAAAGCGGTAAGTGATTCAAATTTATTGCTACAAAAATTACATAACAGAAATTTGATTTCATAAATGAAATATCTTGATTTTTGGGAGAAATCATAGCGTGTTTCATGTGGCATTGAGGGATGGTTCATAGATATTAATGAACATGGCCTCTTTATGTTCACGATCTATTCTTGTGGACCCCAAAGGCATTTTATAGAGTGGTGTGATAGAAAATTTGATTTCCATGTTAGCTGCACAGTCTCTTATATGCTTGCTGACAGGTAGGTAAGAGTTTAGCTTCCTGAATCTGTTGTCGATAAACACTAACTCTATGGCGAAGGGTATCACCAGACTGGCCGATATAATGCTATTGTATGTAACTCTTGAGAAGTCTATGAATATTGCAATTCTTGATCAGTGCATGGACTTCTATAATATAGCACCTGGACGGAAATCTGAACAGATATCATTGACCCTTCTATACGAAATGAGGCTGACTATTTGAATCGATGTCATTCATACAGAAGTTATGTGCATTGTATTTTTGTTATTCTTTGCTCTGCGGGCGTTGTTAATTAGTGTTTTTCAAATCATCAGCGATGTTTGTGGAGAAAGGAAAATGCTGAGCACATGCTCTGTGTTTGTGTACCGGTATAAGAATGATAGTAAATTCAAAGACTCTCTACCTATATTTCATTGCTTATCTTTGAAAAATAAGTCACAGAATCTATCGATAAAGAACAATGTGATTTACGCCGACGACCAAACCAAAATTACTCTTCTTTGGTGGCAAAGTTAATACATTCTCACAATTGTCTTCCTCAGGAAGAAGAAGAAATTTCAATCGATATGGAAGCAGCCCTCAAATGCGGAATGAAAACTGACATCGTTCGTCGCCTCAAATTAGAGTAAAAAATGTGTGAATACGAGTAAGACTATACTCATACTTTTTGAATTTCGGAGCGACAGAAATCTGATTGCAAGGTTAGGGACGAGTATATTCTCCTGAACTCATCCTTGCAACGATCGAAGAATTCAACACAATAAACATCATGAACTTTTTTATCTTATTTTACACAGTGATTTTAGACCCTATATGGACAATGCATATCTCATAGGAGGGTCATGAAATTTCATTAAATGATGCAAAATAGTACAAGTTTGCAGTGCTATTGCATTATCTTCTATCACACAATCAAAATGAGCACCCTGTATGGATATGGCTATTTCTAAATAATATTTATAAAATAAAGAGCTCGATTCTATCCTGGTGCATGTTGCATCAATATTCTGAGCTTCTGTGCGCCACTATGACATCAAAAGCAAAGCAGCAAACAGATGTGGTGTTTTCTTTGGTGTTGGTTCTTCGAAAGTTCCCGAATGAATAAAGTCATTTCAGGAAGTAAAATCAAAATTAATAACCAATCCACGAATCAACGTAGCACTTTGTGTTATTTGATGTGCTGCTTTACTTGGAAAAGGGAAGATGTGACCTAATATTTGTAAAAAAAGTGTAAACCTGAAATGCCAGTTTGCTTCCAAAGGATTAATTATTTGACTTTGATTATTGATTAACTCTCTTTTAAAATCTTGCGTGTTCGTAAATAATTTCTGTAAATAGCACTCCAATGTTTTATTTAATTCAAAAAATAGGAGCCAGCAGATCTATGTGAATGACATTGATTGATACATGAATAAGTTTCCTCAGACAACTCATTTGCCAATGTGCAAAAGGCGACTGAAAATTCTGATCAGAGTCTCACCAATGGGCAAAGTCAGACTGAAATAGATGATAAAAAATAGAAATAGAAATAGAATGCCTTTATTGCCTCAGTGATGCGGTGAATGCATTACAGAAGTCAAATACAAAGTTAAGAAATAATAAAAGTTAAAGATGAACTGTTCACATAATCAGCAGTTACAAAATCTTACAAAGCTCTTTGCAAAACGAGACGATCTTGCAAAGGGCGCTTTTAGGACACATGAATTTCTTGGAGTTGGTAGCCTGTCTTGAAACATAACACGTAAAGGGTGGTCGCTATGATTAGCAACAATCTGAAATAGTTGGATACAAGCCTTGTCAGCAACAGATATAATATCATTATATGTGAAAGATTTGAAATAATTTGCTGCCCTTGACTCAACTCGAAGAAGTTGCTTATGTAAATAGGAGGGCATATTACATATACACGGATAACAATATAAAAGTACCGATCTAATAAAAACAACGTAACACATATGTATAATCTTAGCCGAACAATTGGCGCGTTTTAAGTTACGTAATATATAAAATCGACGATAGCATTTCTTAACAATATCATTCACATGGGCATTCCACGTAAGATCGGATGAAAAGGTAACACCCAAAAGTTTCAGAGTCGAGACCGTTGACAAGGAAGAACCATCACTACTGACAACAGGTTGCAGAACAAGAGACTTCTTAGTGATGCAGTCCATAATTTTGCTTTTACTGCAGTTCAAATACAAACCAACTGAGTGGGACCAGGACTCCATATGACGCCATTCTTCTTGCAAGAAATTATCAGCTTCAGTCCGAACAAAATGAAGTATCGTCACATCATCGGCATATTTTATGCATTTAGAATTATCACAAACAGGTGAATATGAGTCCATTACCATTGCAAATAATATTGGTCCGACTATACTCCCTTGGGGGACACCGCTAGTAACAGGAGACCACTCGGAAAAGAAATCCTCAATACGAACACGTTGCTTACGCTCATGTAAAAAATTGAGAATGAAACTGACAGCTTGTCTAGGTAATTTGAAAAATAAAAGTGAGTTTAGGATGGAATTATAACTCAACTTATCAAAAGCTTGTTTAAAGTCAATTGCTAACATTCGCACACCACCCGATTTACAGTCAAGAAATTGTAAAATATCATGATATATTAATGTTAATGCGGTAGTTGTCCCCTTTCCTGCACCGGGAACATACGCAAACTGCGTCGGCGACAACTCCTTCGAAATGTATGGTAGAATCCATTCAGCTACGACAATTTTTTCTAGCACTTTAGAAAGAACAGGTAAAATTGAAATGGGACGAAAATTAACAACAGACTTAGGCATAGAAACTTTCGGAATGGGGACAACATTAGCATATTTATACATTGTGGGGAAAATACTATTTTCAAAACACATATTAAAGATATGAGCAATAGCACTTGACAATACAATTGAATGGTTCTTGAAAACCCAAAAAGGAATGGCATCTGGACCGCCACCACCTTTACGGAGTCGACGAAGATAGGTATCAATCTGAAAGTCAGATACTATCAATGAATGATCAGGTAATGCACTTAAATCCGCAGAAAAGACACTGGGATCACAATTCTCATAGACAGATGCAAAATATTGATTCAACTCTGTTGCTGACACAGAGGACACATTATTTGGTGTTTTTTTTGTATCTAGAAACATTATGGATACGCTTCCAATCATTCCGACTATGACAAAAAGCTCCGATCTTTTTCAGATATTTCTGTTTAAGCGTACGAGTATAATCTATCACATGTGATCTCAAATTGACATACTTTTGCTGTTGTCCTTTATGAAATGCGCGATCTCTTCTATCCATTAAGACTTTTAATGCCGTATTCATCCATGGAGGATCACTGTTCCGATAACGTACTGTAATCCACGGAAAGCAACTATCGAATAAGTACCATAAGACATTCTGGAAAACCACTGTTGCAACATCGACATCCACGTAATCCTCAAGTAACTTCCAGTCTACTTGAGTCACTGAAGAGTCAAACATGCGTTGATTGGCTTTGCTGAAGTTTCGGACTTTCGTCTTCATGGTAACAGGTTCACATTTAGCAGCTGGATCCCAAAAAACAACACTATGATCGGAACGTCCAAACGGAGTTTGTAACTTTGGTCTACGATCACTTTTGATACTGGGATCACTTTTGATTCCTGAAAAAGAGACTATAGGAATTATGCTTCAAAATTGATGTAAATCGGCATGATCTTCCAGATATAGTTATACATTATCACGAAAATTAGTCAACCGATACATGCTTAAATGCTTCAATATAGTGATATAACTACGACATCTGTACTACCACAGAAAATGTAGCACGAGGCGAAGCCGAGTGCTACATCTTTCTATGGGTAACAGATGGAGAGTTTATATCACTATATTACAAACGATCAAGAAATGTCAATGAACTCTATGGACCAGTGACGAAAGAACACAAAGTTGGCTTTCCATGGCATCCAGTCATGCATTTCCATAGAAATTAACTCTATGTGCATTTCCTTCATTGGCATTTGCATGAGGTGTAGGTAGCCCATTGGATATAGGAAGGGAGTTTGATAATATGAAATACAATATCAGCCTCATCTCGTATACGTGCTATTTTAGATATCTGTCCAGATGCTATAATATAGAAGTCCATGATCAGTGTTAGTCACAGATCATAGACTTCTAAATGTGTGCATAGAAGTCTATGCACAGATTATGGAGAGACAAATAAATCTTTGATTGACTTTTATTGAAGTCTATGAAAGTTTGCTCTCTCAATAGATTTAAAATTCAGATTTCTTTCTAAAAATGATTTGAAGTATCACTTTACCAATTCAATCATTAATGGAATCTCAAGCTGGAGTGACGGACGACGGCTCATGGCTATCTGGTACGGTGAGAAAGCTATGTGAAATTGGCGGGCATATAATGGTGCATTATATACCCTCCAATGCCGGCAATAATGCATTTCAAACTCTTTTCAATCATTTTTATGACTCCAAAGCCATCGAGAGTGAAATACAATAATCATTACAACCTAAACAATTTAATTTATAGATGAGGTTAGAAGAACTGCAAGTTAGGTTAGGCCTAATACGAAACTCCTTAGTTCTGAAAGAAGTCGTTTCTCCTACTTCGATGTGATTACAGCATTAGCAACGATTTTGGTTACATTTTGTTACTCCTTTTATTTGAATTCGCTTATTTTTGCGTAGAATAGAGAAAAGATAGCAAATACTTTGGTTGTCTCATACAAGATTTGAATTGGCAATTGGCAAAACTTTCAAAAGATTTTGAAGTATTAGCCACTGGATGAATTATGTTTGGATTATTGGGGTTGTATGTACGAGTATAAACGAAAGGAATTATTTCATCATCATTATTAGTCTTGGAACTTTTATTCATTGTACACGTATTTTCTTTTGCTCGTTTAATTGAATTTCTTATTAGTTCCATAGCATAGTTTAGGTTGATTAATGGCTCCTCTAATTCTTGGAATCGTATAAGTTTATTATTTCCATCTGACACTATTCGTTCTATTCTACCCGCTAACACAAAGGGGATATTTCTTAGACTATGTCTAGGATGGCTAGAGGTAAAATGGATATAATTAAAGCTGTCCGTAGGTTTATTATTTATGTCCGTTTCTATTGACCACTTTGAAATATTTTTGTACACAAGAACATCGAAAAATTCAATGATTGATTACTTCTTGATATTGTAAATTGAATAGAATCATGTAAATTACTCAGTAGTTGTTTCATATATATTTTTTACCGTGTGTGCCACGAAGTCAGCAAGAATCAGCTGATATTGCATGATTTTGAAAATATTTGTAAGCGAGCAAAAAAATTTGCTTTTCACTGCCTCTTTTTAGTAATTGCAGAAACAAAAAACTAACAGAAGGAAGGGCTATTTGACTCCACAAAATAATGACTTATCTGAACAGAAAAATGCGCTGCGTCTTTACTTGCGATCATGCAGTTAGGTTGTTTCTTCGCAATAAGCATGGGACTTGGCCATGGATATATGTTGCTGTGTCCACCGGTGCCCGGCCTTGTCACTAACACCAGACGCGATTGCCGACCTTGGTATTAATCTACATGTGATTTTTCGGTAAGAAATTACATGATACGGCAGAAAAAATGAAAATGATTTATCAGAAAATTTGGCATAAAATTGGCTAAAGCAAATAAAAAACAAACAAAATGCTATTGATTTGCAGATTTGCGATGAATTCCACATGAAGGTTGGCTCTAAAATACACTGTTGATTATTTGCAACACATAAATCAACATTGTATAAATGTATGTCATGATTCTCAATACTTGAATAAAAACTTACTTACTTACTTACTTATTGTGGTTTCAGCCTGGTGAATAACTCGAAGAGCGTTGTTGACATGGGGGAGCCTTATTAATAATCAATTCCTTATATTCGCATACACTGTAAACCGTTGATCCTACAAAATCTATTTTGCCGGTCATTGTTAGTTCTTGTAGGATGATTGCCACTGAACACCTACAATATCTGACAAAAAGCGACAAAATGAATAGCAATGAATTATAGCTTAAATCTTATCAAAAATGCAGGTGACTAATTAAATTATGTCAAAATAAATCATGATTTTGCCACACAATAATACAGATTGCCCAAAAGTCAAGCAATCACCAATCGAAAAAATCAATCAATATTCAACAGCTTTTGTTTAGTTAATTTGCATACAAAGCATCTGTTTCGATGTCGGTGGAGAACCTACAAATTCGCAGGATATTGGAGGTGACAATCGTCGGTTGATTTTGTCAGTAATTTTGTAGGATAATTGTCGGTCTACGGTTTACAGTGTACTCACTGAAATTGTCAAGGCATGAATTCTACAGAGGGGATTGGGTGTTTATCAATTAATCCCCCATCAGTCTTCATGTGAATGTTTTTCCTTCCACTTGGATTGATACTATACTGCATTAAATTGCCGCATGTCACCGCTGTCATCTTTAAAATCTTTTCAGAGAAACTACTGGATGACAATTCTTGAAACTTAAGATATGATATCAGTGACGTGTGCTTTACATAATACGCCATTTCTAGGCTTTTTGTCGCATCGCACAGCCAACAAAATAACAATATCGTCCTATTGCCGTAATGCATTTTTTGCCACGTTAACAAACGACCTAAATTAAACTCACATCTGGTACCTCTACTTCTCATCTAGCCCTTTTAAACAATTAAATATCTTTGGGTATAACTGTTCTTCTGAAAAAAATAATTAAGATTTGACATTGAAAAAAGGGCGGACAAAGTTCATATAAAACTAACAAATATCCTTAATTTGAATAAGTTTTTATCATTCTCTTGAGGAAAAATAATTAATCATTGAAGAATTAGTTATCTGGCTACAGCCCGGTAATCGGCATGAGATAAATAAGGGCAAGAATGTAGAAGAAAAAAGACTCCAAATCAAACAATGTTCAAAAAAATTCATCTTTCCGTAGAGGACATGAGATATAACCTCAAGAGTTCATTCTCACTTAACGTTCACATTATCAGAGTTGTCGGTCTTCACTTCAATTGTCTGAGATTCAGATTTGTACACAGAAATCGGATTTAAAACAATAAGATTGAATTTCTTGAACGGATATTCTAATTTCCAGTCTGTCAGCCAATCAGAATGCGTTATCGTCTCTATCAACGAATGGCATCGAATCGGACGCTAAATAACGCCGTGCGCTCTCGACGTGTTTCCCTTTCCTGTTCGGATCAAATTTGCGCTGTTGCTCAAGCCTGAATTTCCCCATTTACTCAGACTGCGACAGACACAGCTCAGTTTGAATGTCAAAGTAATTCTCCTTGCTTATTTTCCTTTCCAGCAGTTCTATCTGTTATGACAATTCTATCCAATAAATTCTCATCACATGATTCTTCATAGGCCAACCGTACAGTCTTAATGTGTCCATTTCATCTACACAGGATGTTCTCCGAGAAATGAGTCGAACCATAGACCAACACGGCAATGAACAGGTGTTCTCAAATATTAATTGAAATTCAATTGCGCATTTCAATGTTATTATTACATGAATGCCCGTTTGGGTCATTATTTTGATTATCTGTTTTCAACTTGCTTGTGTTGTGTTTGATTGACTTTGAAAATGCAGTTAGCATTATCGTAAATTACAAAATAGGCTAACAACTCATTAGACTAGTAAATAAGTCATCACGCGTATTACTGCTCATCACACAAAACATGATATCAAAGTGCGAATAATTGCATTGTGTAATATTGTATTGTAATAGGCAAATCTCGCTTATACGGGGTACCGGTTAGGCATACCATTCATGCATTTCATGTATGCTACGTGGAAATTGATAAGTGTCTGATGGCATAAGTTGATCAAATAAATATAATGTCTGACGATCAAGACCTTAGCGAACCGGTACACAGACGCCATTCATGTCCCATCCCCGGCCGGTTTTCAATTCATTGGCCCTGCCGCGGCCGGTTCCGACCCTGTTACACGTACAGTCGTACACGTATATCATAGGCTATCGTACTAACAGCTACTTCACAAAAATGCAATCCTAATTTATACATCATAAATAATGTGTAATGAGGTGTCACCTCAGCGGAAAAAATGCATGAAAAATAACTATACTGTGATAATGCCAGTCCTAAAGACAATCCTTGATAAATCTACACAGCCTTGCAAGCAAGTTTTGCAAGAATCGACTCCTTCTTTTGTGAGCAAATAATATCTGGCAGGTGATGAATTGACTGAAAATCCAGTGTACTAATACAACACGCCTTGAAAAAGTACATCGATTCATCGAACGTGAGAATCGGTTATTTCCCAAGTGAGAAGTCGTTCTCCATTCTACCACATTCCAATTATACTCGTATTGGAGAAGCTTTACTGATAAAATCTTACAAGAACCAAAATATGAAGCTCATGAATACTCAGACGCAGACTGATCAATTGTTGTTATTTTAGGTGTTTTTCTTTGCTGTTGCCATTATTGCTCGCGCTCCTTTTGAATGAACTTTCGAATGTATTTAAGTCTTTGCGCATGTATCAATTTTGCTGTTCACTAATGATGGCACGTTTCGAGTATTGAAGCATGTTTGTCAATAGAGTTGTTTGATCATGAAAGGATAAGGATTATGCAATATCATACGTTTTGCATGGATCCTACCCTCGCGAAAATACGAAATTTATCAAAGACCCCTGTCATGAAAAACACAGAAAATTAAGGCTTCTTTCAGTCAGGCATACGTGAACTAGGCCTGCTGACGATTCCTGACATTGGATAAAATGGCAGCTATTTAGGAGGTCTGTTCCCATTTTTCAACTGAGGATGCAACTCAATATTTAATTATTCTATTTACATAGCGTAACTTAACTTACAGAGGTGATATTATGGCTAGTCGTAGTTAATTGACTGATCCTTTGGCCTGCAATGCTCCACTTCACAACACTGATAGGCCTTCCTTACTGCGAGAAATGTCTAGGTTTTGGTTCTTTAGACTTTTCTTGCACTGTTCGGGTCACATATCCGCGAGTGAACACCCTCTAAAAGTTTGTTCGAAAGACAAACGATCAGCAAAAGAGATGGATGCTGACACAGCGCGTCATTCAATCACAGTCAACCATCAGATGAACTTTTAAGCTTGTTTGCTTACTTACATCCTCGCTGTCGTCCTTTCCATGTTGAACTGGGTTACGCGGGTGTTCATTTCGCGCCTCCGCCACTGCCGATCGCAGACCATTGCTGGATTGAGGTCCTCAAGCTGGAAAGATCCGTTCGTCCAGTCATCTTCTTCTCTTCAGAGACAGTGGTCTTACCATCATAGTCTTCCTCCTCTCCTAACATTGGAATTGTCTTCCTGATTCATCTTTTTTCCTTCAAAGGTGTTCTGTGTGCATCGGTCAGTCTAACATCACATTTTCCACACCATTGCCTTACTTGCATTTACCATCTTTGTGATCTGATCACCCCTATTGGCCCCACGTCGCACTCCCGTGCAGAGATGAAATTAGAAAAAATATGTGAATAAAGGAAAAAATATAGATGAAAGTAAAACTTTATTTCACATCGAGTGATTGTATGGAATGGCATTTTACATTTCTCCATCCATGTCAATTATTTCCTTAAATAAATGCATAGAAAGTTGGATACTTGGAATAGAAGTAGACATGCTACTTGTCTAATCAATTGTAAAACTTACAAAGCTGTTTTTTAAATATAGATTTCCTTTGTCGTGATCTCAGAGCCTAAAAACTTCGACATTTCAAAAACGTACATATGCAGAATAACCATCAAATTAATTTTTAAATTCCATCAGTTTTTCCAATATATGGTTGCATAGGCTCTCCACATTAGAGAAATGGACTTTTCTAGAGCTTTTCGAAGATGCAGCTTCTAACATTGACCGTGGCAAAGGGATGATGCGATAAACCATGATTTTGAGAAGGCTTTTTACAAAGTGGGACATATCACACCATTGATTATTAAACAAATTCTATTAAACAAAGTCTATAGATATTCCAGGTGATCTTTTCAACTCTTTTTAAGTGATAGATTAGAGTGCTGCCGTCAATGGTGTTTTCTTTTCTTATGCTATGACCTCCGGTGTCCCTCAAGACTCCGTTAATGGTCCTGATCTTCTTGCAGCGCATTACGTTGATGAAGCTGATGTGATATGCCGTTTTTATCAAGCCTTAACACTTTTCATTGCAAAGGTATGATGGTGCATGACTTTTACAGATGATAGTGTGACTTACTTAAACATATGAAATATGAATGAAAATGTCCTGCCTTCCTGACAGTGATATCTCGTCTTTCAATGCCATTACTTAATCTCACCTCCACTTTATTGTCATTCTATAAATATCTCAATTCACCTTGTCATCTCACTCATTCTCTTTTGCATGCGTGTTTTTCAATTGAAAAAAAACGTTTCTGATATTCTGAAATCTTCTGTTCTGAAGTATCATGTTGACATTAAGGTTTACACTCAATTTCAATTAATTTATTACTCAGAAATTCCAATTTCATCAAACTGATGGAATAGAACATTTCCCAAATTAATTTTTGCGCGACCCAAAACTGGATATGGAAAAACCGATAAAATTCTTATTGCCACTCGGAGCTAAACTTATAGACAAGATGAGATAATGCGAAAGAATCGATATAAAGAATACAAAATAACTCGATTCTATCCTGATATGTACAATGCCAAGTAAAGTGAATTAAAACAGAATATGTCCCCACACGTTTCGGGTCCAGACCCTTTGTCAATGGCAGAACCACAAATTAGATTATTTAAGCGTGTCACTTTGTTAGATGTGCAAACTGATTCAAAACAATGGCACATGCAGGAACGTACATAGTGGGCAAAAGAAAATGTTTAATTCCTTACAGAGATAGGAAAAATAGTCGTGCACCGCTTGCGGATTGCTGTGAATTCCTTCAAAATGCTCCGATCGCTGGATCACACCGCAAAGACACACAGACGATGTCAAGTTTTACAGAGAAGTCTGTGAACGTGTTTTGTGCGCCTACTATAATTTATAATAATGATCGGTAAGCCCAACACTAGCGAGAAAACTTTTGCACAATGATCTGAATTCTTCGAATCTGAAGAAATGGTGGCGATCGGAGCATTTTGAAGGAATTCTCCGCAATCTTCAAGCGACGTGCGACTAATTTTCCGATTTCTGTAGGCTATTAAACATTTCTTTTTGTCCACTTAGTAGATTCCAGTATGCGCCATCTTTTTCGAATCAGTTTGCACTTCTAGCAAAGTGACACGCTTAAACAATCTAATTCTGTGCTTGTATCAGAGCAGCTCCTCTTGCTTCGTGACGTCTGTTCATGCTTGGTTTATGCAAGCTTCAAGTCTCGATTCTACCGAATCATTCGGTCATCTCAAATATTCAACACTAAATAACAGAATAATACAATGTTATTCTGACGTCACAAATTTTGGTGCGATCTGACAAAGCACTTGAACTGCTTCTGCTTTTAATACTAGTTATAGACAAGAAATAAATTTAACGTTTTTGGGCGTCGGTCGTGCTCAGATCGTAATCTCAACATATTTCCACGTCTCAAATTACATAACATTCTTGAGATATTCCTCATTTTTCCCATACGTATGTTGAGGTCGCCTAACAATTTGTAATCAGCAGTGTTTGTTGCTTCAATGACATTTCTTGCTATGAAGGATAGGAATAGGATGACGTGTCCGCCGACGTAATGAGGATAATGACAAAACAGTTACATTTTCCTCAGTGTTGCTCAATTCCTCATTGATTGCATGAAAATGAACATCTCAGTTGATGACATCCAATTTTATAGTTTACAGACAGTTGTAACCGGTCATCGCAAGGTAAAACCAGGTATCTTGAGAAATCACAATCACAGGAATCATTATTCTTACACAAAATTTCTAACAAGGCACGTTTTTCGAATGACGATGTTTTGCCTGATTAGAAATTAGGAACTTACAGGGGTAGGACGCCATGTTTGGATCTGTTACACATTTTGTCACATCTTAATATTCGAGATTTGTCACATTTTGTCACATGTTGATGAAAAGACGGCCAAAATTTGACATATGCCGGTGCGCAGAAGATTGGCAGTTATCAATTTTGCCCTAAAGGCTGATTTTTTAAGTAGAGCATTTAACGTAATATTCCTAATATATATCAAAGGGGTTTTAACGGGACAAAATCGAGAAAAATCGTTAATTTATCAATTATTGCTAATTACTATTATTTATATTGTTCCTTATGGGTGGTCTGCGCGGCACAGTGGTTAAGTGCTTGGCCTAGCGATCTTTCGGTCCGGAGGTCGAGCCCCGAAAGTGTCATTGGAAGTAGTGAGGAAGGGCTTCCGTACTAAAAGATCACAAGTCTCCAGGTTAAAGTCTGACTTATGTTAACACCGTCCAAGCCTTCAATATGGGGGAGTAGCGACGTTAACCCATCATTTACCTCGAGATTTGGGGTAATAACGAAACAGAGTATGGGTAAAAACGGGACACATTCAACTTTGTATTAACTGAAAAAATTACACTCAAACCTTGTAGTCTTATTACAATTGATTCTTTTTATAGTCTCAAATTTATTTATGATTCATTACTTATGGCAAATATGATTGCATAATGAACACGCACTTGAAAGATGTTTTACAATGTGAATTCACAGAACATCTTATTTCACAGAAAAGAGGAAAACTTTGTTTTCAGTGAATGCATGCCACTCAGCTTTATAGCGATTACTATTACTTTTGTTTTGTATTCAGATCAGTGGTAAGTAATAAATACAGGCGCATGCATTATAGGAAGTATACATTTACAGTAACACGTACGATCTGGACATGACAATCAAGAAACATATCACCACATATAATGAATGCTACAATTGGGCCACACGACTTCGTTATTCCATTCAAACGAAGTTAATGCTCCTCTGTGACTTTGTTCATATTTTGTCAGAATATTTTTCCCATGAATTTGTCACATTTTGTCACACAAACAGCAAAAAACACACATTTTGTCACATTTTATTTTGAGATGAAAAATTGTCACATATTGTCACGTTTTATTACATCATCCCACCCCTAAACTTAGTGGAGACTTCGAAGTCGCTGGTTTCAAAAAACGCATGGGCGGTAGCACCAGTTTTTGTTAGGGAGTGAGGGACACACTAGGAAGTTCAATTTCGGCATTGATTGACAAATCCGGACACATGAATCAATTCGGAACTAACTTTCTTACTTCTACTTGTTCTCGCTTGGTCACTATTGAGTGACCGTGGCGACCAGACGTTTGTAGTCCTCCCGATCTGCCGCAGCATCGATAAGTTCGCGTATGGGTCGGAGGGCTGTGACCTGAGATCTCCAGGTAAGACGAGACCAACCCATCGGACGTTGGCATCCTCGAATGGTAAGTGGGCCACAGCATTGAAGATCTTAAGGCAGGAATCTCATCGTCAAAGCGCGCTGTGTGGCCGAAATCTTCCCTTCTTGATGGCAACTCATAATAAACTGGAAATAATTGATGGCAAGAAATATGGCAATAAATTGTAAGATTGTCCGTAATAGGTATACTGGAAAGGTAGGCATCCTGAGTAAAATGGTTTTAGAAATAAAAGTGCTTCATGATAATTTACCATAAAACCTCTATTTGAACGTACCTCTAATTCAACGACACTTTGATGAATTCATCTCCTACGTCAATTACATGACTGAAACAATCTTCTGCAAAACGTGTAAAACAGGAAAATAGTTTGTAGAATGCTATGGAGGCTGGGAAGTCCCATTCAATGGAGTTGCATCGTATTTATGCAATATCGTATATGATCATCAAGTCATTCAAAGGATGCGGACTGACCAACGCTCTCGACGGCTCGGAGGATTGCCAGATCCATTGTTTCAAGCCACACTCGGACGGTCCAATTCAGACTGGTTTGCAACTTCTTCGGCAAGCCCGAGCCAATGCTGGTGTTGAACGTGGAATCAATCAGAACTTTGACGATGATGCTGAAGGTGATGCGAATGACGAGGACAGCTACAACAGCGACGTGTCACTTGATTTTCACTAGTGAGTTTGTGATTTCTAACCAGTGATTACCGGTAACCTGTGTTTGTTAACTTTTGTCAAATACATGTAGATATATACAGAGTTCTTATGTTACATGTTTTCGCTTTTCATTTATAAAATTTACAGATTTAAGATAAAAATTACTGAAAATGTCATCTCTAAATTCTGATCAGCTAGTCGAAAAATAGAACGGCACCCTCTAACTGAGCGGCACCTGTAATTAAACGGCAGTGCGGGGAAAGGTTTGAAAAATAGAGCGGCATGCCGTTCAAATAGAGGCTTTACGATAAGTATCATTATTAACCAAAACAAGTCAAAATAATAATAGAACAAATTTTCAAGCTGTAACTACAGTCCGTCATCAGGTAGAAGGTTAGTGCAAAAGGAATAAAAATAAGTATGCACGTCTTCGATTAGAAGGGAGTCAAACCGCTGAATTCCTGCAGCCACAAAAGAGGCCGGGAACTCATCGGATTCTTCTATAAATCGGCATATCGATATCGATGCCATCTACCTGCATCTCAGGCAGCAGATATCTTGATTCTGAACTTCCATCATTTCTCTTATTTTAACTCCTTTTGCTTTATCCTTTCACCTGATGATGGACTGTCGTCACAGCTTGAAAATGTGTACTATTTCTTTATTATTTAAACTTGCTTTGGTTAATAATAATGCTCACATCATCCTGAAGCACTTTTATTTCTATAATGATAAGAATCTGTCCATTTGAAAGTTTCAAGTATGATATAAGTTGAATCATGATTTAAGTTATAACATGAAGAGGTAGACATGCTGCGTCTGAGAGCATGTCCTCTTGGCAACAGAAACCGAACAGATGATGATATGGAGGGCAATAATAGCATGAAGAACGTGGTCCTCACACATGATCTTATTCAAGAGATTGAGAGACTGTTCGTGTCTCCGATCGTCTAAAGATAGCAAAACGTTGCAAATACGCTGAGAGCCACACAAAAGTCGATGAAATCTACTTTGTAGGCGGTCATACGCTGAAAGTTCAATGCAGGCAACAGCATTCCATTTTAGATCTCATGAGACTGAACTACACAACTTTTAAATTCTTGCCACTGATTTGGAGTCGCAGTGTTCTCAAAATGTAGAATCGACGTAATGCAGGTCGAGTGATGTGGTCACGTGATCGATGTAAACTTATTTTAATTGGTAACTTTAGCAATCAATTAATTGCGGCGGTTAAAAAAAGAAGGTTGATGGACCATGGGAAAAATAAAATTTAAAAAATCGACTGATATCTTTCCAAATTATCTATGCTAATGATTTTACTTGCAGAAATTATTGTTGTCAAAGCAGCTCTACATTACCTAGCTTGGATTAAGTACTGATCAGGCACATGAAGTTCATTAAAAAATATCATAGAAATCGACATGTATCTTCTTAAATTGCGATCCATTCAGCAATTCCAGCTTCAATTACCGTATTTCCTCTAATAAACGACGACCTTTAAAAAGCGTGGCAGTTGAGAGGGCAATATACTAATAAACGTCGCACATCTGATGTCAAGAATAGTAGAAGAGAATAACTAAGTGCAGTAGATATCTCGTCCATTTAGCTATAAAAGAAAGAAGGATATCGTCTAGAAACGTCACGGGAATGCTTAATGATTTCATTGATTTTTGTCTCTACTACACTGTAAACTTTAAACAGCCACTTATCGGACAATTTGTGTGCCACATCAGTATTTTGGCACTTACTGCGTATTATCAGACAAATTTCCTGCTTGTCAGACAATTTTTGTCTCATCGCACGAACTAATTTACATTATTGCGTTTACTGCCTATCATACTACTTATGACTAATATATACACTTTTATTGAAATTGGATGGTATCTTTGATAATTTTCAATTATAGAATATACAATGTTGTAAATAAGTAGGGTTATTTGTATACACCTTGAGGCATGGCAATAACAGGTCTGGATATTTGACGTATTGATGCCATCTTTTAATTCTGTTTTTACAATGTTTTTTACAGCTTTTAAGGGTCTATATACTTCCCTAAAGTTGACATTGACACAGCGGACTTTAAAGTATCAGAGTTGTTCATAATGCGAGTGTGAATGAGTGGAGCAGAGTTAGAACCTATGTGATTGGGAATGACTAGTTGCCATTAGCTGATGTTGAATAGTTTGATCATATTTAAACACGTTGAGTTTGAGAGGCAATACTTCTAGAAAAGGAGACAGAATTGTCTTTGGCGGATAATTGTCTCATCTTGTCTGCTCTGAACAGCCACTTTTGGTTGTTCATTGTCTGATCAGTTTGGCTGTCTACAGTTTACGGTGTATGATAGAAGAAGTCACATAATGAAAGGTTCACACTCAAACCATTTCGATAGTTAGTTATCTTCTGTATGTCTAATATCACATCGCCATCTGCATCAGATTCTGATTTAGATTCAGATTCGGTAACTTATTAGAGCAGCGTAACGGCGATCACTGAGTCATGTCATAAATGAATTTTCAGCAGTTATTGATGCTTATCAGAAAAGGTCATGTTATTATTACTGCTTTCAATTTGGAAAATCTCATGTGGAAAATCGAACATTTTAATAAACGCCGCTCTCTATTAAGCGCAGCACTTAAAAGTGGGTGATTCTAAATAAGGGCCACGGCGTTTATTAAAGGAAATACAGTAATTGATTATTGAATGAATTATCAATGGCACAAAACTTAAATTATCAATTAATTGATTGTTGAATAATTCCCATTACAATTAATTGATGGCATCATTTTCCTATGCCTAAATGCTTCCCTAAATGTTCTCTCAACGGAAATTTCTGTTAATGTGATCGCCGGGATTTATGTTTAAATTATGTTTACATCAGTCATGATTTTTATGCCTCTAAATTAGCACTCGATCATGAAGAACTTCGCACTGAGAATTTTTAGCATCTGGACATTTTTATTAATCTCTCAATGGTACAGTGCTACCAAGCCCGCCTGTATTCTGTCTGAAAACATGGCGCGACACGCGCGCGCAAGTATTGCAACAACTTGTGGCAGATATTATCAAAAATTGATTGATGCAAATTGTTTGCACAGTTTTCTATTTTGATTAATTGACTGAAACGAACAATTAAATCACATTATTAAATCGAATTTATTATATTAACCCTAATGAACGTTTCGACGCACGGTTACAACGGAATAAGAAAAATAATCAAAAGCTATTTGAATAGAGTAATTATTTCGCCGGTCTGTCCGCTTCAGCTGTATCATTTACATTACAAAGATAAATTCAAAGTTGTGATAAAACACATAGAAATTAATAATACCATAGCACTATTATCCACTTCTATGATAAAACATGTACTATCAAAGTCAAATCGTTTTTCAAGATATCTCATTCACATTTACTTGCTAGAAGTAGAAATCATTTTATGCTGCAAATTACTATGATATCGCTAATCCAAGCAAATTCAGTGAATGAAATTCTTGATTTGTATTAATTATTCATTGTTTGCATTTCTTATTCCAACTGTTTTGTTATTACTAGAAAAACAACCGAATCAGTAGAAATGAGAAACGCAAGCAATGAACAATTGATTAACACAAAACAAGAATTTCATTCACTGAATTTGCTTGGATTAGCGATATCATTAGCGAACCACTAGTGTGGTCTCGATAGTGGCATAGTGGCACAGTGGTTAAGTGCTTGGCTTAGCGATCTTTGAGTCTAGAGGTCGAGCCCCGAAAGTGTCATTGGAAGTCGGCAGGAAGGGCATCCGGACTAGAGGTACCACAACGCTCCAGATTAATGTCTGACCACATCAATACCGTCCAAGCCCCCATTATGGGGTTGACGCTAATGATTCATAGCAATATCATAGTAATTTCCAGCTTAAAAGGATTTCTACTTCTAACAAATACATATATGAGTTAGATATCTTGACTGAGAAATACGAGTTCACTTTGAAAGTATTATCACAAACTTGTAAAGTAGTAAACCATGCCTGCTTAACTCTATTATGTAATTTTCCTATCTATATGATAGTGATATGCAAAGGTTATATCATGGCTAAATCTAGTTTAGCAGGTCTCAACAAGGGCAATTGCATGTAAACATCCCGAAGGCGAAGCCCGAGGGATGATTACATGATCAATTGCCCGAGAGTGAGGCCTGCTATGAACTAGATTATAGTTATACTGCTACGACATCCGTACGACATTGGAGTACGGATATCATTGTGGCCCCTCTATATGTCTATGTTAATTTCAGTGGCGCAGAAATGGATCTTAAGATAGACATCTAGATATAGCATCACACCTACGAGTATGTAGATGTGTATGATCTATGTAATGGATAGACGATGGCTATGCGATTCACTGGGATATAGAAGGGGAAATTATTTGATGAATACCGAGGGCTCTAGCCCGAGGGATATATCAAATAATTTCACGAGCTACGTCAGAGAATCGTATAGCTATCCTCTATCCGTTATAAAGTATGCCAGATTATTAGGACCATAGCTATCCGCGATAGAATCCCTCTCTACCCAGATTTTCCCGAGAACAAATTTTATCAGATGTAGAAGGGATTCTGAAACACGATTCTACAACTATGTAATAATCTGGCATACTTTGTAGAGTTCTAGAATGTATGACAGATCCAATTCTATATTACTTCAAAAGATATCTTTCAATGTGTTTCATCGTTCTATATCACAAAATATGGCACTATTTCATTACTATGATCAACATAGACAACGTTCGATAATAAAGTCTGACCACATCAACACCGTCCACGCCCCCATTGTTACTGAGTAAGAACAGTTGTCAGCCGATATTTCACCTGTCATTTTTCTACGAAAGTCGTTTATATATCTCTAATTCCAAATTAGACGGCCCTAATTGCCATGATTAAGGCCATCTAATTTGCTATGTAATACCATTGAGGTAGGAGCATTTCACCGTCCATCTTCGCATTCCCAGTGAAAATGACATTGAGGAGATTCCTGTGTTTCACAATTTGGAATCTTGGATATCTCAAGTTTTACATTCTTTAATGTTCTGAGCTACATGGGCTATGTAGAGAATGATCATAGATTTGAATCTTTTGCAGATCAAAATCTAGGAAGTTTGATGTCACAGCTTTTGGGTTCAGTAACAATGGATAATATTACGATTCAAATTATCAGCCTAAATCGTCTGGCGCTACGCGATTAACATTATTATCACTATTAACGTTATTATTATTCTTTTTAACATCTCCTTCTGCTTTCCATCGACACCACCACCTCCAAACAACGACTCTCGATAGTTGCAGCTCTTCGGCAACACTCGCACAACTTCTACCACAACGAATCATTCTAATTGCCATACCTCTGGTAAACTGATCATGTGCCATTTTATTTTACAAAAGCTGGATTTCAGTTCACGTTTATGTTCAATTTGTAAAAGCAATTGTGACAGTTGTATAATTATCAAAATTTGAAATTTGACCACCATTGATCTTTCTCCATTCTCTAATGTGTTGAATGGTAATGCATAGAAAGCGAGATATTGCATCATACCTGAGCAAGCCAATGATAGTTTGTTTCATTAATTATGTCAATGAGTATATCTTCATTATGGGGCTGACGTTAAAGCTTCATAGCAATATCATAGTAATTTCCAGCTTAGAAGGATTTCTTGTTCTAACAGATACATATGTGAGTGAGATATCTTGACTGAGAAATACGATTTAACTTTGAAAGTGTTATCACAGCCTTGTATCTATCTTTGTATTGTAAATGATACAACTGAAGTCGACAGACCGGCGAAATAATCACTCTATTCAAATAGCTTTTGATTATTTTTCTTATTCCGTTGTAACCGTGCGTCGAATCTTTCATTAGGGTTAATATGATAAATTCGATTTAATACTATGATTTCCAAATTACTTACTTAAACACGTGAACAATTAAATCCTGTCATTTTTTGATAATACCTGCCAACCAGCCGGCCGGTCATTAACGCCAGTTCCAACCCTGGTTTCCTTAAACACTGACAAAAAATGAGTGATACTGAAAGCACATCAATGACAGAATCTTCATCGTCGATCATCTGTCAAATGAATTGTAGTGATATGTCTGTTTTGTGTATTGAAACTGATTTCTCACAATCTTCTTCTGCTGTTGAGCTGTAACGAGGATGGGAGAATGATCTAAAGGAACATTATAGGAAAGGCTGTACGAGCCAGAACACGCGCAATCATTTGGCGACGGAAAAGTAATTCCACTTAACGCATTTAGTATCAGCGCCTGCGTAAAACATGGGCGAAATGCAGATCTGACTGATAGTTGGCGTGTCTGAAATATCGAATTAGTTTCCAGTAATTTTGCATCGCTTAATTTCCAATCCTCAATCATCTCAGTATTATTTTCTTCTTGTCTTAGTATTCTCCATTCCAGAATCATGAATTTTGATTCTTTGAAAAATGATGTTGATAACAATTTGAGATACTACTTATTAAGAAATTATAAGTACATGAAAGTAATTGAAGGATGGATAAATTACTAAACCAACAGGCAACTACAGACTTATATTGTTTAATGATTGAGTGTTTCTGCAAGATATACTGCACCATCATTAACTGTTAAATTGATATTACGGTCAACCTCATTAATACTAAATTCGCAGAACTATGCAAATTTATTGAGTTAATTTGTTCAAGATTCAAATATTTGAAATTCATTCATAAATGAACACAAAAAATAACAGGCATACTATGCTATTATCCTATCAAAGTTCCTGAGCATTGCTCTGAACATCGCTTTTAGTCATAAAGATTTCAGAGTACCAGTTCGTCTGGACACAAAACAGAAGGATGTCCTGAGACTTGAACAATTTAAGCCAGGGCTGCGGAAGCGATTGATTTTTATTCGCTTCCGATCAACCGTTTCCACTTCAGCTTCCACTTATTGGAGACCGGACATGGGATACACACCTCCCTATTTCAAGCCCCTTTTTCTTCATTTTCCACATTTTTACGAGTTATAGGTTCTGACGTCAACACTTCGCAGTCTCCACGAACTTTCTGTCGTAAACTCTTGCTGACTTGCATGAGTATTTTTGACTTGCCAAAAAGTCAAATATTTTTCTGAAATATTCGAATTTACTGAAAATTTTGACCTTTGGGAAATTGTGAAATAAAAACGTCATATTTTCCCAACACGTGTGTAGTAAAAAAATATTAAACGACCAAGAGAGTGTTTGAGAATGCTACAATGAAATTGCCTCAAGACACACCAATCCGCATTGTGTAAAGTTCTCATTGATAAGATGATACTGAGGTTTTCTGATTTCCAATGCCGGTATTCTGAGAAAATACACCTCGTTTTCATCATAATGAGAAACTTGGAAGTAACTACATTTAGTAATACAGGCGCCAATTTGTAATTAGGTGTAATAGGGTAAGCACTAAATATGACAACGATTACTTAACTCACATCAAGACTGAAGGTCAAAAGTCAGAAGTGCCTCGCCTCGCCCTGACACGCGAATTAGTATCATGTCAGCAGGGATGTGGAGTCGGAGTCCTATCATTTTTACTGGAGTCGGAGTCGGAGTCCTATCAAGTGATACAACTCCGGACTCCAACCTATAACTAGACCCGAAATATAATACAAACAAATTATTTATATTCGTGCATAGCTGTCACTGTCTTGATGTCAATTTTCTCCGTCAAACAAAAGTACAGAGACACTGCTGCATGCAAAGCTTGTAATAGTTGAGGGAATGAACCGTGACAGTGGAAAAAGGATTGTCGTTTCACTCAGTGATTTAGTAGAGAAGACAAGCCTTCCTGGCCTCTATCACACATACGCATCAAAGATCACATCAGAGACAGAAATGTAATATTAGTTTACTTGAGAACCTCTTGCCCTCACGTTAATCGTGTGCGATCTCTCCTCCAAAGTGCAAATTAAAATCGAAGGTGTACACAAGGGCGGATCCAGGAGCTCATCTTAGGGGGGGGGCGGTGATTTTAGAAGTCATAGTATAGTTATAAATACTTACACCCGTAGCGTAGGTCCACTGTACAAGATTGTTTCAATGTCATATGATGAGTAACTCAGCCAATTTTTCTAGGGATAGGTCGCACATTCTAATAGAAATCATTCTGTATATATTGTATTGTACAATGTACAAAATTATTATAATAATATCAGTTGAGAAATGAAGCATACGTAGGCTTACTAATTAATCGACAGTTTATTCAACACACTTGAAAAACTAAATGATGACAATTAAAAATAAAAAAAAACATGAGTGGAAGCTACTTACCAGATCAGATTTTATTTTAATTATAAGACACTACTTTACCGCTGGAACCTTGATTGCTTATTCGAAAGCAGTGAAAAGTACAAAACTGTACAGAAAGTATAAAAATTGCCTTTTTTGTCTTGCTTTAAGATAACAACGAATACCCGTGTAAATCGATTGGTCATCGTCGGTCACACTGTCAAATCACTGATGATAAAGCAGGATAAGGAATAACAGCACAAAATTATTCTTTCGTGATGATGTAGCAAAAACATCAATTATTTTGTTTGTGTCTGGCAAACTGTCTCTGTTACCCTGTAACAAGACCAAAGCTTCCAAGCGTTCCTCATGCATAGAACTTCGAATATTCGTCAATGTCCGTTCCACCTTACTGAACAATCTTTCAGCCTCGCAAGTTGATACAGGCAAAGTTGCAAGTATTTCTGTAAGTCTAAATATGTTTGGGAATATACTACTGTTAAACGAATTCAATGCCGCAATAGCGCTGTTTCCTTTTAAGTTTCTACAATATCTTTTCCAAATCATGAATTCAGAAGAAAATTCTTCGAAATCACCAATAAGAAATCTGCTGTATCTATTATACGCCTCCTTAACGTCAAGTAATTCAACATTCTCGATTTTGTTGGAGAGAAGTTTTTGCAAATTTGCGGCAATATCAGTATGTTTGCCAAATCGTCGTCTAAAATCGTGCAGGACATTATCTGACATCGGAATGAAATAGTTGGACTCAAGGAAAAAAGTCAAGGAAAGGTGATGTTCAATGTCACTTCTATCTTGGGGGGGGGCGACCGCCTATTTCGCCCCCCCCCTTGGATCCGCCAGTGGGTGTACTCATATTTTTTGGAGAAGGATGGGGATTTTCCTGCCTGGTAGAGACTGGAGAAAGCCGTGTAAAGCACACATCAACAAGACTGGAGGAGTCGAGTCGCATGTATCCAACTTAAAGCGACATTTGCTAAACTTTCTTCGAAAATGATTGATAATTGATACAGCAATGATCACTAAATATAGGTTCAGGTAAGCCTATAATGATCTGTGATGTAGGCTATTGATGTAGACCCGGAGTCGGAGTCCTATCAAAATGATAGGACTCCGCATCCCTGCATGTCAGTCATTAGTATCATGATACCTTCGGAGGCGGAAGCGATCGTCGAGCATTCGCTTCCGCTTCTAATGAAAACGATCGCTTCCACACCTCTGATTTAAGCACAAAAATTCCCTTGCAGCCGAAGGCGCTGCGTTTCGTCCTACAAGGACTCGTCAGAGAGCTTCGGAATGGGCCAAACTAGCTTCAAAGGTCTAGAATGGCTGAACAAGCTGAAAGACTGCATAACCGCTTGAGGACATCTTTCAATTCTGTGTCCAGGCGAACTGCCACTGCAATTCTTATTATCAGCCGCACGGCAAAAACGCAGAGCAGACTGTTGTGCAGTCCTTCAGTTTGTTCAGCCAATTTAGACATTTGAAGCTAGTTTGGGCCAATCCGAGTCATACTGTCTAGCCTTGTAGGGCGAAACGCAGTGTCTACGGCTGCCAAAGAATTGTTGTGCTTAAATTATGCAAGTGTGGCAATTCATTTCTTTTATAGTAGCGCCAAAATATGCACACCTTCGATGAGCAGTTCTTCGTAACTTATTTAATCATTTCTTTAATTAAGTGAATCAATGCTCAGTTCATTCAATGGAAATATTTCTTTATTCCACCAAAAGAGCGAATTTTTGCGATCATCCCCCTTTGCAAAATTCTCTACATACTAAGATCATTCTCAAAGTATGAATTCCCTTTCCATTTTCAGCATCTTCGGATCAAAGCTAGCCGTCCTCCGTCCTCGTAACAGCACTAACCGGGGTTCTCCACTGATAGTATATATCAAATTACTAATATGCGCGTAAAAAGACGTACAAAGTGTGACTAAAAATTATTGAGTATTTCAGAAGACCAATTTAATGGACGGCTTTGCTATTATCGACGATAATTTTGAGACATAAAGTACTTAAGCTCATTATTTATTAAAAATGTGATGAAATTAAATAAATGCACCTTTCTTCAGCACTTTCTGAAAAACCCGACCATTTTAAGTGCAACGAGATAGAAAAATTAGCGTCTATCGTGTAAATTTAATCAGAAATGACTTCAGTTAATCACATTTTTAGTCAGATTTTCATTGAAATCCAACAAATTTTGAAGCCATCGAAGTGTAAAGAATTCATTTGTTTTTTGGAAGAATTGGGACTCGTGCTGTTGATCAGTGATGGAGTTGGACTCACATGACGCAGATGGCATCTTTGTCTAGCGGAAAGTGGTGGTCAAGCGGGAAAGTGTTTCATTGTCATACTGACTTCAGAAGTCATTGAAAACATTAACACGTGTATTTCCCATAATGACTGTCTGTAATGCCTCGTTGCACGCACGTTTGCATATCTATGGTAATCAGCGATAATCACGTGACATAGCAATCGAAGACAATTGCTAGGACTCTACTTTACTACGACACATCAAATTTTAGACCATAGATATTATTTCATCTTCTCTCATAAAAATCTCAATGATTTTCAGTCACACCTTATCTTTAAAGTATTTTCCCGGGACTTTGTGAATTACAATTGCATAATGACAAGACTTCCTGCCCAGTCAACCAAAGAGTTTGTGAACTATCTGTCTAATTCTATGCCTTTGACCGCTAAAAATAGAAAAATTCACTTAAATATTGCGTAATCAGTAGTTAATAAGATGAGTGACATTTACATGTCATGAAGGAAGATTACCATCTCTACAAACTGGTTGAATGATTGAAGAGAACTGATAAGGACATATCAATATCCCAAACAGTAGGAATATATGAGGATTTATTCATGGTACACATCGAGCTGTAGACATCTCTCTCATGAATTATTTACAAGTGTCTTTAAACGCAGCACGAGAGAAATTTTCACATCCAAAATGCTGTTCCATTTATTAGCAGCACTTGCTGAGCGTTGCGATGCACACTGCTAAAAAACATTCAAAATACTTTATCAACAGAGTTCTGATCATGTCTGTCTGTTCATTCTATAACTGTCTAGACTAACCCGTAACGAAAGAGGTTGTATCTTGAAGGCACCATTTTCGCCAACAAGTGCATCCAGGGATTGCAATTCACCCAAGGAAAAAACGGAAAATCGGGAAAAACCGGGGTTTGAATGCATAAACTTGAAATATTTACATCAGACTAATTTCGTAAAAAGATGGAAAATTGGGAAAAACGAAAAATTGCGATCCCTGAGTGCATCTTAATAGCGCATCCAAATTAAATCGCTAATTATCAACTAATTTAGCTGTTTTTGTGCAATTTTAAAGATAATTTTGATGAAGTGAAAACTCGATAATTTGTCCATGGTAACGCTTGTTCTCCGAGTGGCTTTACAACAAGAATGCAATGCGGATATGTTGCAGGCAATGAAATATGGAATGAGCGAAGTTATATACATCATGCTTAACTGTAGTGGATTCTTTCACATAGAAATGAAATGAAATCAGATTTTATTACACACTGTAAGCCGCTGACTGACAATTGACAGACATTTATCCTACAAACTCTATTTTGTCGGCCATTGTTAGTTCTTGTAGGATGATTGCCACTGACAAAAAGCGACAAAATGAATAGCAATGAATTATGTAGCTTAAATTTTATCAAAAATGTAGGTAATTAATTAATTCGGTTTACAGTTACATCGGGCTCGTATTTTCGCAAATTTCCTTTTTTTTGTTGATCCGTTACAAGTGATTTAAAGCAGTCTCATAAAAGAAACCTTGAACGTTTAGATCGAATTGTTCGCCGATTGGCAAAGGTAACAACGAAGCATAGTTTTTCTTCTCTGCTTGATAATATTTGTGCAAGACTTGTTCGAAAGGCTTCACGTTTCTCGGAATGTCATCCCTTAGCGAAGTTTTTCATTGTACGACCCACGAATTCTCAAACGAGAACTGTCTGTGTATAACAAATTTTGTAGAATTTTATACATTTACATGATGTTGTGAATCATTTTATGCAGTGGTAGGCGTTGTCAAAAGTAAAGTGATAATATCGCTTTGGCCGAAAAGTTATATAATATCGCAAAAACCGGAAAATGTTATCGCTCTAAAATTTTCCGCGATAAATTCAGTGATAAAGTAGAAAATATAAAGGCGTTTATTAACATTATCTTACTGAATGCTTTAATCAAAACTTTTCCAACGTACTACAATTAGTTCCGTTTTCCATTTCACGTGATTCGGTGGACGGAATCTGCTTATATCGGTGAGTGTGGAGTTTAAAAACTTTAATTGAAATGATTACTTGAAATAACCTATTCAGTGAAGATAAAAGTGAAGTTTTCTACCTATTGAGTGAAGACACAACATATGAGATATATTTCTTTCAAACTGACACAAGACTAGGCCTGACTTGACATACGAAGAGTAGGCATGCAAAGATTAGGAGATAATAAGCAAGATAACAGCAAAATGTGCATAATCCATAATAGATGAAAATAATCGAAAACCCTTTACTAAAAGATTCTAAAACTAAAAGACAAAATGTTCGTGATGTGCTGTGACAGTTTTGTTGATTTGTATTTGTTTTAAAGTAATAAAATTTCAATTTCGGGTCTTTTAGTGGTCTCCCTGGCACAGTGATTAAGTGCTTGGCCTAGCGATCTTTTAGTCCAAGGGTCGAGCCCCGAAGGTGTCATTGGAAGTCGGCAGGAAGGGCATCCGGACTAAAAGTACCTGACTGAAAGTAAGTCTGACACTGTCAGCACTGTCCAAGCCCCCAGTATGGAGGAGTAATGACGTAAAAGCTTCATTTTTTCATCATTTTTTAGTATTTTCCTTTTATTTAATATTACATGTACATGTATAGCCTATGATGTTTAAGTGTAAAAATGAGGTCTTTAAATACATATAAGTAGTAAAAATTAGAGTACCCTATTTTTGAATTTATTACTTATCGCTTTATTTTGGAAGTCCAAATTTATCATTTAATCATTTTAGGTGATTAGATTGGTTTAAGTATGCATAGTTGAACACACTACTAACATTCCGTCAAAGTTACTGTGCCACGACCAATAAATAAATGTTGTTTTTCGAAAATACAATGTAAATGGAATTATAAAGCATTAATTCAGCTTAATACCGGTATATGATGATCCTTAAATAAATCACTCACTCTTCATGACATCTTTCTGCTCACTAATGTTGGCCTTCAAGCTCTAAACTGGTCGAAACTTCCAAAATCTTCATATTGGAGCAGTTGTTGATAATGGTCATCTTGACAGCTTCTTCAATACTTCGAAGAAAGGAATTCATCTGAAAATATTTGAATATCACAAAATCAAAGTTTCAATTGGGACGGAAAGTTGTTAGCTATTTGCATCAGACACCAATGACTCAGATTCAGGGTCTATCTCCTCGGCTACGCCAATTGTCAACGATAAGCTGAAATTAACTCTTCCATGCACTCGGAGTAGGGCAAAAGTTCTCGTGGTACTTATAGTCCACACTTCAAGTCAACTGTACTATCTGCGCTCACGTAGTGCTCTTTGACTCAAAGTCTGGTGGAGATATGTCTTCCCTTGAGTCAGGGCCGCAGCGTGCCTTATAAGTAATAAGTCGATTAGAGAAGTATAATAAAGACTTTATGTTCATCTGAGTGTAGAAATCAAAGCTTATCAAATAATTACGAAATCCGATATATTCATAGCAATTTTAAAAAAACAAAAAACTGCTTCACATTTACACTCGCCGCTGCCAGAGAAAGCGCTGAGGACGGCTAAATTCGCTCTCTCTCTCAGCTTGTAATAACATGTTGCAATTAAAGTGATCAAAACAACATGTGATAAAAGAAATATGATAATTACCAATAATAAACAATGTTCCATCAAATAATTACAAAACCAATCTGCATCGAATTGCTGCTTGATTCTAAAAGATCACGAAATGTTCGAATTAGTGAATTCAATGGCTAGATAATACAGCATTTATCCACTGATAGAAGGAAAATACCTTAGTCAGTGAAAGGGTCCTGGCCCCACCAGCCCCCCCCCCGCCGACGCTACGGGCCTGCCTTGAGTAGAAGACAAAAATAAACAGAATATGAAGTATATTAGGTTAGTTTTGGAGAAATATAGGCCTATACACATAATTGGCTGATCATGACGGCAATACAGACGGAGTAATAGTACTTTACAAGTCTTCCGTGTCATGACAATCTTTGAGAGGTAATGTTTGTTAAATTAGCCACTCTATAGGTTGTCATTACTTTAATCCAGCCTTAATATAGTTTTCTTAAGCGTGATCACATCACAAACTACCTGCCACTGAAACAGTGAAATATCATGACTAAAGACAATGATTGTAATTAACTTTAAATATGCAAATGGGTCCACATTGCTATTCAGACTCAGTAAATGAAACATGAATTTAGTGAATCATGAAATCATGCCGATGAAAATTGAATTAAAAACTTGAATTTTCAACCAAGAGGTAAAATAAGATCTCAACTATTCCATGAAGACTTGCATCATCATGCGTTTCATGAAATTTTCTTGATAATCAGCTTAATTTCCACTTGATTAAGATACCTGTTGATAAATGGTCATTTCTTTTGATATCTAACACCGTAACTTTCGTACTACTTTGTATAGTGCATAGAGTAGGGATATATAGGTAGTGTCGACTCAAAAAAGTATCTGTATACAGTGAAAATTTTTATATGAATAGATTGTTTTTTGCGGAGATTACGTTCCCGTGGTCCAAAAAATTATTTGAGCACTTTTAAAAAAGTCAAAATTTGCCAATTTATATACTACTGAGATGACTCTCCTAAATAAGTAGTATGAAACAAGATGGATATCAAAAGGAATGAATATTTGATAATACGCATCCTAACAAAGCTGATTATCAAAGAATTTCATGATCCGCATAATAAGGGAAGTCTTCATGAAAAAGTCACGATATTATTCGTGCTCTCTTGGCTGAAATTTCAAGTTTTTCATTCAATTTTCACCGGCATGATTTCTTGATTCACTAAATTAATGTTTCACTTCTTGAATCTGAATGTTGATGTGGACTCATTTACATCTTTCAAAGTCAATTGAAATCATTGTCTTTGATTCTGCTATTTTGCTGTACCAGTGGCAGGTTGCTTTTCATATGATCACGCTGTAGAAGATTCTCTTGAAGTTGAGCATGAAAGCAATAGCGCAGGTCATCGAGTTGCTAATTTAACAAACATTACCTCCCCACGGCTGTCATGACACAGACGATCTGTAAAATAATGTCATTTCCGTCTGCTTTATACTATCATGATCATTCAATTCCGTTGTAATTTCTTCAAAGCTGCATAAGCATGCATATCTCACATTTGGAAACAAATCCGACTGAATCCCTTGAGTTCATTTAATAAAATCGAAAGTGTATACACTGGGAATTTAATAAATGCGGAGTTACCACTCTATCTTATATATTTACTCCATGGTATAGTGGCAATAATATCAAATATCGCGTAGTTTAAATAAAAACGATTTCTTGCCTAATAAAATCCGAAATATTATTTGATCATGAAATATACACACGAGAATCATAATTTCACGCAGAAGTTTTCTGTTTGAGAACAAATAAGTGAGGATATCCTCCTCGGCTTTGCCGACACATCTTAATTCTTCTGTTGAAATTCTGGATAGCAGCTTGTCATAATTCTGGCTGGACTTCAACCACACTGCGTCTGATCTCCTCTTCTAAGGACTGGGTACTCAAGGGCCTGTTGACACAAACTTAAGACTCCAAAAATTCCCAAAGGAAGAAATCACAAGGCGTCAAGTCACATCATGGGCCTCGTCGCTGAAGATCATCTTAATTCGTTAATCCTCGTTCGCTTGCTGTTGCTCAGTGACCCATTCGGCGAAGTCCATGCGCTGCTTGTGGTCAGTTGGTTTCAATTCTTGGGTCAGTTGGATTTTATAGGGTGAAGCTGCAAATCTTTTGTGAGAATACGCTAAGCACGATGTCTTATCGATGTTCTCGGATTCTCTACCAATCCAACAGTCACAACAGTTGAAATGACAGGCTTTTCCCAAGCGAACTATCATAGTGGCATGACTCTATAAACAAAATTTTAAGCATAATGTCCTATTAAAATATCCCGCTCTTTTTGGGACACTACTATATATACTACTTATATAGAGGTTCCGAATCGCCAGTATATAAACACAGGAATAATTTGCAAATATTTAGCTTCTTAAAAATTGATCAAATATTTTTTTTGTACCGCAGGAAACTGAATCTACGCAAAAAACTGAATCTTTTGATGTAAAAATTTTCACTGTATACTGACAATTTTTTTGAGTCGACACTACTTACTATATATTTACTCTATGAAACAGAGAAATCTTTTAAAAAATATTGAAGTGAAATCAAATAGTGCACTAACATATATATAATTTTTTTAAAATTTTGATTTTCTGATTTGTCTAAAATAACCTGCATTTGTCGAACATCAGACCTTGAAAATTATGCGGAACCTTAAAAAACGTTAATAGAACGAAGTGACTCTATAGCCTGCTTCACACTGTGATTTTCGAAATCATACCCGAATTTCAAGGAAATTTTCCTTGTAAATTCCTTTAATTTTCCTCATAAACTTGATATTTCTTCAGATCCGTTTTGCTCTGTTGAAGACTGTTTATAGCTGTCTGTTCCTATTTCTTCAGTGCATGCATACGCACAGGAAGGAATATAGATACCAAGATTAGATGGTTTATAATTCCAAGAAATTTCGAAACCAGAAATATCATCAAGCATTATTTTAGTGTCAAAGAAATTGAACAATTTTTGATATTTGAACCTAGTATTGATATTTTATTTACACTACGCATGATTCTATAAACAAAATAGTATGCATAATGTCCAATTTAAATCTTCCGCTCTTTTTTGGGACACCCAGTATACTCGTAAACACAGGAATTTCGACTCGATTTCGTAATTCCGAAAAACCATTGGCCTAGATTCTGATTATTTCAAATGCGCTGTAAAATACTGATATCAATTCTGATAAATCTGTTTTAGATCATCAAATTTCTTAAATGTGTTTTATATACTAGATTAAACAGGATTTCTTGATTCTTTATATATTTCTTCCTTCCTCACAGAAAGATTAGTAGTGATAGATATCTGTATATTTTACATTATCTGTATTTAAATTGTATATGCTCTTCGATGTTTGCAAAGCTTGAATTGGTTCATTTGTACGTCACCAAGCCCTCCGCAACGTCGTGCGATTAAACATTATTTGAGGCGCTTTTCGCAAAATATATGAATAATCTGACAAATCTGCTTTTGCTACTTGGAATAAACAGCAAGGATATTTGTTTGTTTGCTAACAATGTGAATGTACGTTAAATTCTCCGATTATGAGAATGATGTAATGAAGCAGCAGTAGAAAATGCAGTGTGAATGTTGAGCAATAAAAACTAGCTGTATGTTGGCCCATTCAAGCAAGCGACTCACAAAAATTACTCAAATCACTTACGCTAATTCATAACTGACAATCAGATTACGCGAAGTGAAGTGTATTCTACATAAAAGGACCATCAGAATGCAATTTCCATCCTCTAATAGAGTAGGAATTGCAATCCTGGGAGATTTTCCTAATCTCGGGATTTTACCATAATCACCAATAGTCGTCATTTTGAGGCTCTGAGTATAAGAAATCCATTGTAGTTTCTACAATGATGAAGTTGGAAATGCGGAAGTGCACGGATAGTACGTAACGCAATTTCACTCCAGACTGGAATCGTTACATGTTTTGCTGGATTAATCCGGCGCGCCAGCGTGCCCAGACTACGAGTAAATCGCTACATTTCTGGCGCGCCCTGTGTAAAGATTCCTGTCTGAATTTCACAAGACGGATTGTAACATGTCATGGAGAAATATGTGTGTATTAATAGCTACTTGTTATCACGCACAGGCCTATCGTATAGTGCATTGCTGTAAGTTTTACTTATAAATTAATGTAGCTAACTGGCGTAAAGATAATTTTATCGCTTTAAAAGCGCCCCATGAAATGAATAGTCTGAACATTAATGATGTCTTCAGTAATTACCAATGCACCAACTTGGCCGTCAATCTGAAATGTGCAATTCTAATTAAAAATTTTATTAATTATCAGGGATCTGGAGCGATATAATTTCGTCAGCTCGGCTCCTCTCCACTCCACTCCGCTCTCCTCCATAATCATAAAATAATTATAATGTAGTATTATTCAGCATTAATTCGAAAAATCACTAATTCTCTCATTTGGGATTTTTTTAATCAATTAAATTATTTCATCACGCACCAAAAATTTCTAAATTTCTTTAAGATGCCATTACATAAATTATAATTTAATTTTTGTAGATCATATTGACTTATATCAATTATCCTACCTGTAAGCACCTACCTGCGCTTTGTCATTCATCTGCTAATCATCTGATGTTGTATGATCGTTCATAGTTAACCCCTCCCCCCATTAATGTTTATCCCGTACAGTAGACGAAAGAAGTGCGTCACCCTTTATCTATTCTGTTGCAATATGATGAATAAAACAGATTACTGACTTTCCACAACCATACGAGTAACAGATTACAAGATTTCTTGATATCTTCGGACTAATGAAGACTAAAGAAATCAGGTTATAGCAAGAGTAGTAGCCCTAATTACTTATTGACTTCTTAATATAGTATAAGGCGTTACTTTGATTGTCAGGCCAATGCTTTAACGTGTTCAAGAATTTATAAATGCTCTGATCAGTTCAAAATCGCTCCGCTCTAGACGCTTAACGATCTTTACTTAAACAAGGCATTGTATATGGAAATATTGCAAAAAAACTTAGGCCTACTCTAGTTTCCACTGCTTAAAATTGATGCAACACCTGCCCTTATTTCGTGCCGGGATCCCGGCTCAAAAGACCCATCTCCAGCAGCAAATTCGCTTTGACGCTCGTCGTCAATATCAAAGCTCGAGCGCCGAACTACTTCAACCGTCATTGTCTTCTTTATCTCCCACTTCTTCCCTGCAGCTATAGAATCGATCTCCTGCCATTAAAGTTTGCAGTAGACACGCGCGCGCTACGATATTGTATTGTATGATCTCTGTGGATGTCGTCAGCCGTGCGCACGCGTCTGCAAATTGGTGTTGCGCAGACACGCCAAAATCGCGCGTATTTTGAGCGCTAACTAAACACACACAAACACACGCGCTACAGACAGTCAGACACTGCAAACACTCTGTGATAGAGTTGTAAAGACAGGCAGTAAACCGCATCGTATGCTGCTGTGGTGGTGAGATAGAAGTCAAAAGTGGTGAGGCCGCATTTACGGACAGGACGAGGACACACGGCGGTCAATAGTCTCAGGAGGTTTGGGGGCAGACGAGTGATGATTCACGTACGATTCATGTCCTTACCGGGAACTTCTGTCAGTACATCCGAACGTGAGAAAAACGATTGAGTACGGAAATGAGCTGTGAATGACCTTGGAATTTGAATTTCAAATCTTCACTGCTGTCTATCTTCTCGGTGATTTTTTGCTTGGTTATTAGTGAGATCGATTCAAAATCTCTGAGTCAGGTGGGGATTTAATTGCCCGGAATGCGAGGATGTCGACTTAATCTCGGGAAAAGAAGGTTCTGACTTTCCTCGCATTTGCGAAAAATTGTGAATAAATGCGAGATTTCACAAATTGTTGGTTGATATACAGACCGTTTCAAAAATAATTGCACAAAAGAGCTAACCCATTTTCAAATGTAATTTTCGTGTTGAAGTTTCGCTTCAATTTTGAAAAACGATGTAGCATATGAAACCTTGTGTTCCATAGATGATTTTGTCGTATATTTTACTTTCGTAAGTGGTCATTAGTCCTTCCGAAAGAATATTGAGGGCTTTCTTCTATACAGGATTGAAGACGACAGAATTGCTTGATGAAAGTTGGCTTCTTAAATTCGTTGAATTTATAATAGACACAATACTAATATGTCTTATCGAAAAATTGTTGCTAAAGAAGTCTGACACGATTTTGTCATTGATGAACATGCTCAATTTCAATAAACTTTGTGCCATGTAAAAGGTTTTGTTAAGGGAGTTGATTTGTGCTAATAGCCTTGCGGGTATAAAATAAAAATACTCTGTTGAGTAAATTTTCGATTTAATCTTCGTCAGACTCTATCGGTTTTGTTAAGCACCTGAATTTAGCTAAATGTTTTGGTTATGTACGGTCAGCTGTGGTCAGCAGATTTAAATATATGAATTCTTGGTCAATTCATTCACCCATATCTACAGACGAAGTTTCACAGTATGGAATATTGATATTATCATCATCGAATCACGTTTTGATAAGCTTTCAGATGATGTAATCGAATTTCGACAACACTTGGTACAATTTCATTCAATTAACACTCCGAATTTTGCTCCACTGTCACGTTAACAATTGCACACAATTTAATAGCTCTTGTTTCGTTAATGTTGGAGTTTTGCAGCGATATAACATCTCTTTTCACTGAATGATTATCTTCCTTAGATGATAGAACAAAGGATTTCAATCAGGGGCTGGAAGAACTTAATTGATAGAAAATTAATTGCAATCAATTGATTGATGAGCTATCTTCACTTCAGTTAATCGGATCAGTTACCAATCATTCCAATTGATTGCAATCATTTACAAGTAAAAAGACGTTTTATTGAGCGATTACTACAAGCTATGAAGTATAGTGCATGTATATATAGGCCTTCACAGTCGATAATATAATTCCGTGTGCCCACTCGTATTTAGAACGAAGAAAAGTTTAATTATGGCCTAACAGATGCTGTTCCTAATAATCTATGGCATTCATTTAAGTTTAATAAAAGGACATTTGATCACTATTTGAAATGGAAAATGACAACAAAAACTAGTAATAAATTTGCCAGGGGGCGAAAAACTCCCCCCCCTCGCCCGGCGAGGGTTAACGCACCTTCGTGCAGACCTATGAACTACGGAAATTACTTTTGAAACTATTTATCAATCAAGTGTTAATCATTCAATCATTTTGTGGAAAGATCTTCCTAGATATGGCAATGATAAAAGAACCATTGAAATTAACTGTCAATTAATTGTTACTAAATGATTGCTCATGTGATCCAATTAAATTAATTGCTTTTTATCGAAAAAATGAGGCCAATTAAATTGCGCTTTATTTTTTCGAACCCCTGATTCCATTCCTGAAATATCCCAGGATTGTAGGGGCAAAATTCCGGTTTTGAGATTCCAACAAAGTTGCAGAATTCCCTCTTCAATAAGACAAATTGACGAGGACAAGACAATCACAAAATTCACACGCACAATATATCTACTTGCTCGTCACACTTCAATCATCGCCAAAACTGCCGTTTAAGCATGAACATAAGCGAAATAAAAAATCCCGCATTTAGGAATCGAGCTAATCCAAGAATTGAGGTCTTTAGGAATCAAATTGCTCATTAGACAACATACATTTTACTTTATTCATTAGCCTCGGGTTGAATCTCAATCCCGGCATTGAGTTGTTCAGGAAGAATTCTTCTGATTTAACCTCTATTGCTATACACATAGGCTATACCCCATTAGCACAACTTGCGGCAAATAGGCATACACGTACATAAGATTCTTCGATCCCGTAATCCCGAGATTAGGATTCTTCTGGAGTAACAAGGTAATAACAACGAAGATAAACGTAATTCATGATTGCAAATTGCAATATATTGTTATATTTGAAACGTTTCTTTTTCATTATCAATATTGGACCTTGGCTATCAAGAATACATCAGACATGATAGCCTTATAATTGCATGTAAGTGCGCAATTATTCATACATTTCATAGACTAGAATTAATTTTAGCGCATCTTTGTGTAGTATATGTAAAAAATTATTTACTTTTGTTGATATCAAAAAATGAAACTATGTTCAGGCAGTTGGGATTTTCAAAGAATTCTTGAAGCGATTATTATGCAATATCGGGCTTTTACCATCAGACGTCTCAAAAGTCGTGGGACCTACATCACGGTTTGAAAATCGCATAACAGGATTTAATGCGACAACGTATAATGTGTACCACAACCACTTCCTATTGTTATATTTTATGTCTACATGTGAAAAGAAAACTTATTATTAAGTCATGGACATTTATGCACATGTCTATCTGATATCATAAGTTGTATTGCACAGAGCATCGTTCAAACAGAGCCTAAAAATTTAAAACGCCTATTATTGTTGAAACAACAGCGTCAAGGATATTCAAAAGAATGTCTCGCTCGGTCGGAAGTATCATGGACCTCAGGTGAACTCGGACCGTCAACACGCTACTGAGGAAAATCGCATGCGTATTGCTCACTGGAATGTAAGAACCATGTCATCACCGGAAAAGATCGCAAATGTTGAACTAGAAATGGAGAGATTGAAGATCGACATATTGGGAATATCTGAAATGAGATACAAAGCCACAGGCGAATTCAATACAAATCAGTCTCGTGTTTTCTTCTCTGGAAATGAAAGAAAGAAAATAAACGGAGTTGGTTTTATTGTCTCGAAGAAATGGAGTCGTAGTGTGAGAAATTATTGGTGCAAAAATGAAAGAGTAATGTTGATTCAAATTGAAAATGCTCCCGAAATATAAATCTTATTGAGGTATATATGCCGACCCAGTCTGCAGACGATCAATTGGTAAAAGAAGTGTATGAAGACATCAAGGAATTAATGAAAATAATCAAAAATAATGAGTCGTTATACATTCTTGGAGATTTTAATGCCATTGTTGGAAAACAGTGAAGACAGCAAGGAAGAAATAGGAAATTTCAGTTTAGGAGTCAGAAATGATCGCGGCACCCGGTTACTCGAATTCTGTCAAGAGCTAGACTTGAAAATTACGAACACCCTCTTCGAACACCACCCTAGAAGACTTTATACTTGGATAAAGCCCAGATGGGAAAACTAGAAATCAAATAGACTACATCATCTGCCGCAAGCGTTTCAAAAATTCAGTCAAGAATGTTCGAAACATACCCTGGAGGAGATGTAGGTAGCGACCACACACTTTTGGTAATGGACTGCAGAACAACACTGAAAAGGGTAAGAAGAAAACCTCCTGAACCAAGATGGAACCTCGAAGCCCTGAAGAACATCGAAGTGAAGAAGAAATTTCAATCAGAATGCGAACGACAGCTTCAAAACAGCACATTTGAATGGAAAGACGTAAAAACAGCGGTGATCTCAAGTGCAACCACCTGTATCGGTACCCGGAAAATTATTCCTCGTAAGCCGTACATCACGAATGAAAATAGTAAAGAAAATGGAAGAAAGACGATCACTCAAAACAGGAAGGATGATGAATCAAAGAGACGATACCGAGAGCTACACAATCAAATCAGACGTGATGCCAAAAGATCGAAGGAAGAATGGTGGACAAGAAATTGTGAAGAAATTGAACGGCTGATGAAAGAGAGTAAGACTGACCAAGCGTACTACAATATCAAACAACATCTACGGAAACCGTCGTACAGATCAACAATGATAAAGTCAAATATTGGAGAAAACTTGATTGAACCTGAGGATGTGAAAAACAGATGGGAAGAGTATATTGGTGAATTATATGGGGACCCAAATTACAGTCCGAGACCTATCTCCGAGAATGCAGTACAGGAAGTTAACTCAATTCTCAATTCCGAAGTAGAGATGGCGACAAAAAGACTGAAAGTCGGAAAAAGCCCTGGAGTTGACGAGATCCCAGCTGAATTGATTAAAGGGCTTGAGCATGTTGGGACGATAACGATAACTCAAATGTGCAACAAAATCCTTGAATCTGGAATCTGGCCCGAAGATTTCACAAAAATCATTTTGATCCCCATTCCCAAAACTGTGCGTGCTACCGAATGCAAGAACTATAGAACAATCAGTCTGATTTCACATACATCAAAAGTACTTCTTGCCATTATCGAAAGAAGAATCACAACCAGAATAGAAGAACATCTTACTGAAGAGCAGTTTGGCTTCAGATCGAAACGAGGAACGAGAGATGCAATAACAGCAATCAGAACGCTAAGTGAAAGATATATCGAAGCCAATCGATCATTATTTGTTGCCATGATAGATTTTGAGAAAGCGTTTGACCGAGTCAATTGGAGTACCCTGTGGAACATTCTCGTCAGCAGTGGAATAACTGAAACTGAAGTAAACATTATAGCACAGTTATACCAGCATCAGAAAGCAGTCATAAAAGTAGGTAATGATCTCACTGGAGAAGTCCCTATTCTGCGTGGAGTACGTCAAGGATGCATCATATCACCAATGCTCTTTAATGTGTATATACAATTCTTAGCTAACGAAGTAAATTCAAAAGTGGCAAATCACGGAGTCAATTTGTGTGGAAAAAGAACAACAGCGATTAGATATGCAGACGACCAGGCCATGTTATCTTCGAGCCTCAGAGGACTTCAAATCATAATGAACAGCTTAAATGACAGTGCAGAAAAGTACGGCATGAAGATCAACACTAAGAAAACTAAAGTTATGATATTTTCGAAAACAAATTCGCCTTGTCCTTTCACATTGCGAGTGGGAAATGAAGTTCTGGAAAAAGTCGACAATTTCAAGTATTTAGGCTCAATTCTAACAAGTGACGGACGATGTACGAAAGAAATAAGGTCAAGAATCTCTCAAGCGAAACAGTCCTATTTCAAGAAAGTACAAGAAGTGACCACGACATCCAACAGCATTGAATTCAAGAAGCGTATGGTAAAGACCTACTGTTGGAGCACCCTTCTTTACGGTTGCGAGAGCTGGACACTCAGACATCGTGACGTCAAATACCTGGAGGCAGCAGAGATGTGGTTTTGGAGAAGAATTATGAACATCAAGTGGACTGACAGAGTAACAAATGATGAAATTTTGATGAAAGCAAATGAAAAACGATGCCTACTGAACACCATCACGAGTCGAAAAGGCAACTATGTGGGCCACCAACTCCGACACGATGGCATTCTCACCAAAATCCTTGAAACGAAGATCAACGGGAAGAGAACAAGAGGAAGAAAGCGAGCGAGGTGGCTGGACGATCTCAAGTAGAAGGCCGGGGTGAATTCATATGGAGAATTGAAACGTCTGTGTGAAGATCGAGAAAAATGGAAGAAGTTTGTGACGAACATTTAAGCAATGACTTTGCAGTTATCTTTGACTTTGTTTCTTTCTTTCCTATTGTTGTATTGTGTGTGACCTACTACATGGTAGACTACAAATATATATATATATATATTATTGTTCAGCCCACGCTAGCTTAAGCATACTATCAGTAAATGCATTAAGCTTGCTAATTGCGCGGGATAAATCCCGGGATCAGAAAGAGTCGGGATTTTGGAAACCCGATAGTATAACATAGGTACAACATAGTATAACGATAGTACAGCATAGCAATATATCAGCTTTTTCATATTCCGCTTAGCAATAACGATGTATCTGTTCTGCCACAATCATTTTCAGCTCTGCTAAAATGCTACACAGATTTTATTTGGTAGCTTATGGTGCAATGAATAACCTGTATAATAAAATAATTTAGTCACAAACCACAACACATTCTTTCTCACCATCTTTCTTTCTCAAACTTTTCTTTGGTCATCAATAGAACGACAAATTATCCACTTTTACAGAGATCTATGCCGTCTACTCGAAGATACCGGGTTTTTTTATTATAATTTTATTTCTTCCACTGTTTTAATAGCAGAAATAATATGTTTATTTGGCAGTCGAGTTACCACTTCGTTTTCTTGCAATTTGCCAATTTAAAATGATTTTATAACTGCAGTCACCTTCTATATGACTTGAGTATTGATGTGATTAATCTCTAGAAATTTGGTAGAAATACTGGTTGGCCAACCACAAAATCTAAGACAACTAAAATGAACAAGTTTCAATCAAATGAATGAGTTTTATTTGCTTTCTAAAGACCATTGATGATGACATTTCTCATTCACTATGCTGTTTTGCAATAGATTTCCACATCAAGCACGGTTTATACTATTATCTTCCCGCTGTGTACTAATATTTTTGAATTTTTGGGGGATTATAAATATTTAGATTTTCTCAGAACATTTTTAATTCTAATGTCTGTGGACTCAATTACATTTAGGCATAAAACATTTGATTTAATTTTGTGTTAAAAGCAAACTATTGAAAATTGGGATGTATCGGTATTCGGCAGTCACCGTATTCAAACACTATGAACATCTTCTGTCTTTGACCATGTTTTATCAAATTTTTAAGAAGCACTGTGTCAGTTGGCAACGACACGCGCTTTTGTCGCCAAAAGGAAAGGCTATATTATTACATCTGACAGACGTCAACATCTAACTCCTGCGCTCTATTGAATGTCAGGTGGGGAGAACTCACTCCTGGACAACATGTCTCCTCAACAGGCCGCCACCTATAACTTTGCGCCGGTCACGAGCGTGGGCGTCGAGCGTACGTTTTCGACATACAAAGCAATTTTATCTGACAATCACCGGCGACTTACATCAGAAGATCTCTCTACAATATTACTCTGCAATTGCTTTTACCAAAAAAATGGAAATAGATCGGGCCTACTTACATTTTCAATGTTTTTTTGTTTAGAATTTTTGGGATAAGTCAGCATCTAAATATATTGATGGAATGAATTCAACTTTTTCCTGAACCCTGTGATGTCATTAATATAATTCACAGTATAATTTTTTTCTGAACATATTAAATATTTTGAAGATTCTTTTTAAATATTCCGAGGTTTTGAAGTAAATATTTTAATATTTTAAACTAACTATTTTTCCGAAAACTAGTATAAACAACCTCCATGTTGTTCTCATTGAAGTTTCATCCACTCGCATTTCCGTGTATTGCCATTCCTCACATGGGGCGTGTTCCCATTTGACTTCTTTAGAGTCAAATACACATGATGTAATAAGGATACATGAACAAAATCAGAACAAGAATCAAGCATACAAACAAATTAGACTAGTTTGACCTTACTAAATATACAAAGCTCCTTTAACAAAGACCTAAATCCGTCAATGCGTCTTTTTATAAATATTCCGAGGTTTTGAAATATGTAAGTATTTTAAAATCTATTTTGATACTTTGACTAAATATTGTCCCGAACCCTAGTGATTTTTTTACTAGATTATACTATCATTATTTTTGGGTTAGATACAGAATTGCGAAGCTGAAAATAATCAGTACTTGACACAACCTTCAAATGAAATGAATCCGAAGAAGTGGCAAACATTCTGAGATGCCAACTCCTTCATGCCACCTAAATCTGAGGAGGTTGACTGCAGGGATGCGGAGTCGGAGTCCCATCAAATGATAGGACTCCGGCCGATAACTAGACCCGGAATATAATGCAAACAAATAATTTATCTTCGTGCATAGCTGTCACAGTTTTGATGTCAAATTTCTCCTTGCAACTTCACTGCTGCATGCAAGGCTTATAATAGTTGAGGGAATGAACCGTGATAGTGGAAAAAGGATTGTCTTTTCACTCGGTGATTTAATAGAGAAGACAAGCCTTCCAAGCCTCGATCACACCTACGCACCAAAGGTCACATCAGAGACAAAAATGAAATACTAGTTTGTTTGAGAACATGATCTCTTACCCTCACGTTAATCGTGTGTAATGTCTCCTCCAAAGCGTATGTTAAAATCGAAAGTGTACTCATATTTTTTGGAGGATGGGGGATTTTCGTGCCAGGTAGAGACTGGAGAAAAACCGCGTGAAGCACACATCAACAAAATGGGAGGAGCCGAGTCGTATGCATCCAACTGAAAGCGACATTTGATCAACTTTCATCGGAAATGATTGATAATTGATACAGCAATGATTGCTAAATATAGGTTCAGGTAAGTCTATAATGATCTATGATGAAGGTTGCCAGTTAAAGTTTCAAAAAACTGGGGTTTATATACTTGCCACCCGGAGTCGGAGTCCTATCAACCCCCGGAGTCGGAGTCCTATCAAAATGATAGAAGGGTGTAAGTAATTTTGCCGCATTACTACCCCTCCACCTCATGGATGCGTTAACAAATGGCCAGGGTAGGAGAATTATTGATTTTCGAGGGATTGGTGTACATAAATCGCTAGCCAATCGAAAGAGAATGCAAACTGATGAAGTAAAATCTATTCGAAGGATGTAGCACTTAAAACGTAGCCAGTGAATACTATCGACGGATTAAATTTCTTAGCGCAAATATAGGAATATTGTCCTCTAAACTATGACAACATTCCTATTAAAATTCATCCGAAGATAATGACTCGTACTATGTTAAAAATGACAATATCATGTTGAATATGACACAGAACATTAGAATTCAAATTCCTAGCAGTGGAGGTCTCACGTCACATTGATCAAAACTTTACAGACAACAGGTCGCATCTAGCAATGGTTAATCAACATAAGTTTGGATAGCAGTGCAACTCTACAACGTGAAGAGAATGGTAATTAAAAATGAATTGGACTACTTATGCTTCATTCGGCTTGCTGATTTATACTTTCTTAAGTTTCATCAACTGCATTTCAAAAAACTGTGGCTGAGTAAGAAAGGAGAATTTGCTTATAATGTGAATTCCATTAATGGATAACAACTGACACCATCCGGAATGCTAATCTTCATGGAAAGATTTGAGAAAAGGGATTTTTTATCATGTATGGACCTTACAACTTGTAGCTCAAATAATTGATTCAACAATCATTGATGCGATTTAAAAATCCAATCAAAATTTGTGTCACGGTGATCGTAGGATACTGATATTATGCATGAAATTTACCAAAGGACGAAGCATAAAAATCTCGCTCATTCTAAAAGCAAATGATATCATGTGACTTAGACACAAATCTTCCGACGAATCTCTGTCGGTGTAATTTTGCATGTGAAGTCACATGATCACATGACCCAAATAATTGTTTCCATGTTTTTGAAGTCGCACTTGAATGTATTGATTTCGTTCTTCACATCAACACCAATATACGACATCCAAATGGCGGACTAATGGAAACGTAAAAAACATAAATGATCTCATTCTTTGGTCATGGAGTAATTTGTATTGCGATTCTTTTAAGCAATTACATTATATCCTACAACGGCAATGCTTAATTCAATGTGATTAATGAAACAGTGAAACATCTGTGGTAGCCATAGAAGTGGATAATAGTACACTAGAATGGAAGTTTGATATCTTGCCTATGCACAATGATGGCACATGGAAAAATCTATGGTTTGTAGATCAGACTCGATCTGAAGCATCATATCATAGTCAAACTATTTGTCAAGTTGGTTGTGGAGGTTGTTGACAGCAAATTACAGGATCTTCATGAAGAGAATTTTAAGTGAGATGGTAGTATTGTTTCAAATGAAATAGGCTACTATTCCATGGATTAATATACTGTGTCTATTTGTAGCAATCATTGACAGCCATTCAACACTGCAATGCGAATTAAAATTTGGTTCACAGAGTCATAACTGAAAGTGATCGGTGTACTTGTTGTAAGAAGATCTCAAGAATTCACAGATAAAATTTCTAATTATTGGATAATTTCTCCGTCAAGCGTTTAGGAAACCTTGCTCTTTTCTGGAATAAACACACTGAAAACTTCTTCACCTACAATCATTTCTCAAATGAATAGAATGATTCTGGAACTCTTCAATTAATCATTGAATAACTTATGTGATATAGTGTGATGATATTTTGGCAGCTGATATTCGAATGCATGCAGAGATTTTGAAAATCGCTCATATATAATGAGCAGGGAAGCCCTTTAAAGAAAAATGAATACTCTAAAGATTTCTTGGCCTCTGATTTCAAGCTGGAGTTATGCATGTTCTGTAAATCGACATTACAAGTTGCACATGTGTCTGATTATACTCTTGATAGATTACTGGAGCGATATTTCAAAATGATGAACGTGCAGAGTGTTTTAAAGGATTTCCTTCTTTGTCATCCTGTCGACGCAGTATTTTTTAATTTCATTGTTGCTTTATGTGTACATGATCTTTGGACAAAGGGCAACAATTCAGATCACAAATTGACTTGATAGATACAAATGCCAATCAGAAAACTTGGAAACCAGCTCGCAAAATTTGCTTTTTGCCCCAACTAAGTTCCTCCGGCGTGTGCCATAATTTTCATGCAATTTCCATTCTAGGACTTTCTATGGTATTGTTAATTTCTGTGGTGGTAGCGGACATGTACTGAGCTTTTTCCTTCCATAGGCATTGCATGGCATTTGCCAGACAGTATTGCAACTAAGAGCAATATTGTCATGCAAAATGTAGAAATCTTATGATAAGATGAATTATATTTATCGATAGGTGTATTATCTAGATTTCTGGGTTGCTCTGTTGGTATATTCTGATACAATTTCTGATGCTTTGGTATTTTCATGGAAAGCTCCAAAATTATTGAGAGGGCGATGCAGTCATGCAGCTATGGTGCCATGATCAGGCAAAATGAATTATTTGATATTTTGTGGATAAGTAACACAAGTTAATCTTACCGCGACACCACTTGTAATTGTTACTACTACGAATCTGCGCGTCTACCGAGTTGTACTCGGTTCATCTTCTTGTCAGACACGATCAAAGAAAAACACATGTAAATCCAAGAGGAAGCAGATTGAAATTTTGGGGAAAAATGAAGTTTTCTGTGCATTCTTTGATAAAGGGAAAAAGTACTAATCCCAGAGTCATAATTTTTGACATGGAATGTTTTCCAGTCACTTATTATCATATGCATGCGTCATTCTCATGCTTCTGATCAGCAATACATGCGAAAATATTGTCAAATGTGACTAAAATTGGCCAAAAAGCTTGCGTTTGAAGACATAAGGAGGTTTGCCAAATCTCAATGCGTTTAGCTTCATAGACAGGAGTGCATGAACATGATAGCAAATGACTTCGAGACATTCCTTGTAAAACATTATGGCAATAGACTTACTACTTCTCTTTTAATAAAAAAAAGGCCACAGAAAATCTCATTTTTACCGAAGACTTTAATCTGCTACCTATTGGATTTACATCTGTTCTTGATGCTGCCTGACAAGAAGGTCTCCGTGACACAGTGGTTAAGTGCTAGGCTTAGCGATCTTTCGTCCTAAGGTCGAGCCCCGAAAGTGTCACTGGAAGTCGTCCGGACTAAAAGACCACGACGCTCCAGATTAAAGTCTGACTATGTCAGCACCGTTCAAGCCCATCCGTTAAACCATCATCATCGTCATCAAGAAGAGGAACCGGGTAAAAGCTACGTTGCCATGATCACGCATAATGAATTATTCGGTATTTTGTGGATAAGCAACAAACCTTAATCTCACCACGATGCTGATTGCAATTGTTATGTTACTGCTTCTGCGACCGAAACACATTTAGAACCATTTAGAATTCATATAGAACCTTCATTCAATACGAGACCTGTCGAATGCTCTCTATGACCGCTGAAAAGTTGAACTACATCAATCACATTGACTTTTGAATTTTTAAAATCATCACGTCTATTCCGCTCATTGTTGAGGATATCTGTCGGTATCTCCTTCACTACCATCGTCGCCATTGTTGAGCTCCCACTTTCGTCCATGATTTTTCCATCGTGTCATTGCGCTGGCGGTCATGTCTGTCTCAGGCAACGGTTTGCACTTTATCCCACGCTTCTCTCATCCCTTTCAACACGAGCGTGATGATGTAGACACGGTGACCCCGCGTTGACCAACATCTACCAGCTGGCGACAGAGTGACCCCAGAAAGAAGTCAAGTGGATCTGTGAACTCTTAGAAGTTCAAATTTAAAGAGTATGCCAACCCGGGAGTGACTATTACTTAACTACTTAATTGGTGGAAAGAACATGGAAGCATGCATGTCATAAATTTCGGTGTTTACTTCTAAATCAATCGACAAAAATGAGAAACGTTGTTTAGTTTTCAGGTTTGTTCTACACAAAAGGAGGAAAATGCATCACTGGTCTTCAAAGAGACACTAAAGTGTAGCTTCAACAATATAAATTCAAAATGTTCACAACTACATAGATAGCCTTGAATCGTGGTTTACTGTATCTCTCAAATCTCTAGTCTTAATAGAAGGATGAGAGTGTGTTGATCTCTGTACTAAATCATGACTTATTAAGTAGATGAGGATGCTTTGATCTCTATGCTTAATCATGGCTTAATAAGTAGGTGAGAATGCTTTGATCTCTATGCTTAATCATGGCTAAATAAGTAGATGAGAATGCTTTGATCTCTATGCTTAATCATGGCTTAATGAGCATATGAGAATGCTTTGATTTCTGTGCTTAATCATGGCTTAATAAGTAGATGAAAATGCTTTGATCTCTATGCTTAATCATGGCTAATAAGTAGATGAAAATGCTTTGATTTCTGTGCTTAATCATGCCTAAATAAGTAGATGAAAATGCTTTGATCTCTATGCTTAATCATGGCTAATAAGTAGATGAAAATGCTTTGATTTCTGTGCTTAATCATGCCTAAATAAGTAGATGAAAATGCTTTGATCTCTATGCTTAATCATGGCTAAATAAGTAGATGAGGAAGCTTTGATTTCTGTGCCTACTAGTGGCCTAATAAGTAGACGAGAATGTTTTGATCTCTATGCTAAATCACGTAAACGAAACGCAGCAAAACTTCGACAGGGGACCTACCAGGGTTAAAATGTCATTTATTTACAGTTCACCTCAATCCCTATTCCTTGCACCAAACGTTCTTCCAGTTTTCATCTCAGACACGCATTCACATAAATTCGCGGGAGATGAAACGCAATTGACCGCTGACCTCGCTCATGAATTGTGATAGAGTTGACCACGACCGATCGACATGGATAAAGTAGATGCCATTAAGGAGAGGGGTTTCGCATAGACAGACAGCCGACATTGTCGATATCCTACGAGATGTGCTAGCATTCCTCTCGAGTTCCCACGGTTCGCCAGAAAATTTCGAGTGAAAACGGAAGCAATAGAGAAAGTGACATTAGAGGAATTCTCTCTCCTGGCAATGAGAGGAAGAATTTGGGGGAGATGACTGACCAGGCGGAACTAATGATGACCAGCATTCAAGAGCAGTCCCAGAAGACAAGGTCAGAGAATATAGTCCGGTGTTTCTTGGTTGTAGAACTCTAGGGCATCGGAGTCCTAAAATATTGAACGGCTGTCTGATGTCTCTCATTTTCATTATCATCTTGACATTGTAATAACAAGATGCACTCAAGTACAAACCTGCATGCATGATGGTTTAACTCACGGCTCCCCTGGGGGCTTGGACGGTGCTGACATAGTCAGACTTAAATCTGGAGCGTTGTGATCCTTTAGTCCGGATGCCCTTCCAGCCGACTTCCAATGACACCTTCGGGGCTCGACCTCTAGACCCAAAGATCGCTATGCCAAGCACTTAACCACTGCGCCACGGAAACTACCCGTACAAGCATGTTATCGAAATTCTACTAATCCAGCAGCCAGAGTGAGTTTGCAGGGAACGAGGACGAAAATGAGATACGAATCATCGCGTCTGTCGAGTTGTAGTTAGCTCCTCTAACATTTTGGCTATAGACTTAGTACTTCTCATTTAATTAAAAAAACCATAGAAAATCTTATTTTTGCCGAAAGCTACAATCTGCTACCTGTTTGATTTACATCTTTTCTCCTTTGATCCTGTCTGACAAGAAGAGAAACCGGGTACAAATCGGTAGATGCGTAGATTCGTAGCACGCACACGGTGCACATCATTCCGTGAAAGTCTCATTTTCGGCCTCGTTTCCTGCAGAAACCCGCAATAAGTGAAAACACTCAGTGGATCCATTTTTTATTACAGCGTGATGCTGTTCATAACAACTTCTACTTTATCAAATCATGCGTTCTCTTTCGAGTAGGCATCATTATTCTTCCCATTTGTTACATTTAAGATGATTACCAAGTCAGAGTTCGCAGCCCTGTCCTCTGATGACTTCGACTCCGAAACGTTGACCCGAAGAGAAGGTTACAACGTAGATTTGATTTGCTTCTTTGTTACAGTCATACCGGATGCGCTCTTTGTCTAACGAATAGTCTTTCTTGCCAAATTCCATTCTTCTTGGCAATAAAAGGTTTCTCTATGCATGTCTTTGCCGGGTTAAGACAAGGAGAGATGGATAATTTGACAAGAAATGCCAACAGGAAGCTGAGAGAAGATAATTGTGAGAAAAACAATCTTTGCGAAATAAAGATATTGGTGAGCTACAGGTAAGCTTTGGAAGGAGCAAGCCGTAGAAAAGCTTGAAGAGGAATATGACTACATAAGACAGTTAATTGGAGAAAAAAAGAAGACAAACTGTGCACTGATGCTCAAGAATAACACGGACGCTGTTGATTGGAGACTGTTAGCAAGGAAGTTGTGGATTGGAGACTGACAACAAGGAAGCTGTAGATTGGAGACTGTGAACAAGGAAACTGTGGATTAGAGACTGATACCAAGGAAGCTGTGGATTGGAGACTGAGAACATGGAAGCTGTGGACTGAAGACTGACAACAATAAAAGGAAGCTGTGGATTGAAGACTGACAACAATGAAAGGAAGCTGTGGATTGAAGACTGACAACAATGAAAGGAAGCTGTGGATTGAAGACTGAGAACAATGAAAGGAAGCTGTGGATTGGAGACTGTGAACAATACAAGGAAGCTGTGGATTGGAGACTGACAACAATGAAAGGAAGCTGTGGATTGAAGACTGACAACAATGAAAGGAAGCTGTGGATTGAAGACTGACAACAATACAAGGAAGCTGTGGATTGAAGACTGAGAACAATGAAAAGAAGCTGTGGATTGAAGACTGACAACAATGGAAAGAAGCTGTGTATTGAAGACTGACAACAATGAAAGGAAGCTGTGGATTGGAGACTGTGAACAATGAAAGGAAGTTGTGGATTGGAGACTGTGAACAATGAAAGGAAGTTGTGGATAGGAGACTGTGAACAATGAAGCTATGAACTGGAGACTGACAATAATACAAGGAAGTTGTGGATTGAAGACTGAGAACAAGGAATGGAAATTGTGGATTGAAGACTGACAATAATACAAGGAAGTTGTGGATTGAAGACTGAGAACAATGAAAGGAAGTTGTGGATTGGAGACTGTGAACAATGAAAGGAAGTTGTGGATTGGAGACTGTGAACAAGGAAGTTGTGGATTGGAGACTGTGAACAATGAAAGGAAGTTGTGGATTGGAGACTGTGAACAATGAAAGGAAGTTGTGGATAGGAGACTGTGAACAATGAAAGGAAGTTGTGGATAGGAGACTGTGAACAAGGAAGTTGTGGATTGGAGACTGTGAACAATGAAAGGAAGTTGTGGATTGGAGACTGTGAACAAGGAAGCTATGAACTGGAGACTGACAATAATACAAGGAAGTTGTGGATTAAAGACTGAGAACAATGAAAGGAAGTTGTGGATTGGAGACTGTGAACAATGAAAGGAAGTTGTGGATAGGAGACTGTGAACAAGGAAGCTATGAACTGGAGACTGACAATAATACAAGGAAGTTGTGGATTAAAGACTGAGAACAATGAAAGGAAGTTGTGGATTGGAGACTGTGAACAATGAAAGGAAGTTGTGGATTGGAGACTGTGAACAAGGAAGCTGTGGATTGGAGACTGAGAACATGGAAGCTGTGGACTGAAGACTGACAACAATAAAAGGAAGCTGTGGATTGAAGACTGACAACAATAAAAGGAAGCTGTGGATTGAAGACTGACAACAATGAAAGGAAGTTGTGGATTGGAGACTGTGAACAAGGAAGTTGTGGATTGGAGACTGTGAACAATGAATGGAAGTTGTGGATTGGAGACTGAGAACAATGAAAGGAAGTTGTGGATTGGAGACTGTGAACAATGAAAGGAAGTTGTGGATAGGAGACTGTGAACAAGGAAGTTGTGGATTGGAGACTGTGAACAATGAAAGGAAGCTGTGGATTGAAGACTGAGAACAATGAATGGAAGTTGTGGATTGGAGACTGAGAACAATGAAAGGAAGTTGTGGATTGGAGACTGAGAACAATGAAAGGAAGTTGTGGATTGGAGACTGTGAACAATGAATGGAAGTTGTGGATTGGAGACTGTGAACAATGAAAGGAAGTTGTGGATTGGAGACTGACAACAATACAAGGAAGCTGTGGATTGAAGACTGTGAACAATGAATGGAAGTTGTGGATTGGAGACTGTGAACAATGAAAGGAAGTTGTGGATTAAAGACTGACAACAATACAAGGAAGTTGTGGATTGGAGACTGTGAACAATGAAAGGAAGTTGTGGATTAAAGACTGAGAACAATACAAGGAAGTTGTGGATTGGAGACTGTGAACAATACAAGGAAGTTGTGGATTAAAGACTGAGAACAATGAAAGGAAGTTGTGGATTGGAGACTGTGAACAATGAATGGAAGTTGTGGATTGGAGACTGTGAACAATGAAAGGAAGTTGTGGATTGGAGACTGTGAACAATGAAAGGAAGTTGTGGATTAAAGACTGAGAACAATGAAAGGAAGTTGTGGATTAAAGACTGAGAACAATGAAAGGAAGTTGTGGATTGGAGACTGTGAACAATGAATGGAAGTTGTGGATTGGAGACTGACAACAAGGAAGTTGTGGATAGGAGACTGTGAACAATGAAGCTATGAACTGGAGACTGACAATAATACAAGGAAGTTGTGGATTGGAGACTGTGAACAATGAATGGAAGTTGTGGATTGGAGACTGTGAACAATGAAAGGAAGTTGTGGATTGGAGACTGACAACAATACAAGGAAGCTGTGGATTGAAGACTGTGAACAATGAATGGAAGTTGTGGATTGGAGACTGTGAACAATGAATGGAAGTTGTGGATTGGAGACTGACAACAATACAAGGAAGTTGTGGATTGGAGACTGTGAACAATGAAAGGAAGTTGTGGATTAAAGACTGAGAACAATACAAGGAAGTTGTGGATTGGAGACTGTGAACAATACAAGGAAGTTGTGGATTAAAGACTGAGAACAATGAAAGGAAGTTGTGGATTGGAGACTGTGAACAATGAATGGAAGTTGTGGATTGGAGACTGACAACAAGGAAGTTGTGGATAGGAGACTGTGAACAATGAAGCTATGAACTGGAGACTGACAATAATACAAGGAAGTTGTGGATTGGAGACTGTGAACAATGAAAGGAAGTTGTGGATTGGAGACTGTGAACAATGAATGGAAATTGTGGATTGGAGACTGTGAACAATGAAAGGAAGTTGTGGATTGGAGACTGTGAACAATGAAAGGAAGTTGTGGATTGGAGACTGTGAACAATGAAAGGAAGTTGTGGATTAAAGATTGAGAACAATGAAAGGAAATTGTGGATTGGAGACTTGAACAATGAAAGGAAGCTGTGGATTGGAGACTGTGAACAATGAAAGGAAGTTGTGGATTAAAGATTGAGAACAATGAAAGGAAATTGTGGATTGGAGACTTGAACAATGAAAGGAAGTTGTGGATTGGAGACTGAGAACAATGAAAGGAAGTTGTGGATAGGAGACTGTGAACAAGGAAGTTGTGGATTGGAGACTGAGAACAATGAATGGAAGTTGTGGATTGGAGACTGACAACAAGGAAGTTGTGGATAGGAGACTGTGAACAATGAAGCTATGAACTGGAGACTGACAATAATACAAGGAAGTTGTGGATTGGAGACTGTGAACAATGAAAGGAAATTGGTGGATTGGAGACTGTGAACAATGAAAGGAAGTTGTGGATTGGAGACTGTGAACAATGAAAGGAAGTTGTGGATTGGAGACTGTGAACAATGAATGGAAGTTGTGGATTGGAGACTGACAACAAGGAAGTTGTGGATAGGAGACTGTGAACAATGAAGCTATGAACTGGAGACTGACAATAATACAAGGAAGTTGTGGATTGGAGACTGTGAACAATGAAAGGAAGTTGTGGATTGGAGACTGTGAACAATGAAAGGAAGTTGTGGATTGGAGACTGTGAACAAGGAAGTTGTGGATTGGAGACTGTGAACAATGAAAGGAAGTTGTGGATTGGAGACTGTGAACAATGAAAGGAAGTTGTGGATTGGAGACTGTGAACAATGAAAGGAAGTTGTGGATTGGAGACTGTGAACAATGAAAGGAAGTTGTGGATTAAAGATTGAGAACAATGAAAGGAAATTGTGGATTGGAGACTTGAACAATGAAAGGAAGTTGTGGATTGGAGACTGTGAACAATGAAAGGAAGTTGTGGATTAAAGATTGAGAACAATGAAAGGAAGTTGTGGATTAAAGATTGAGAACAATGAAAGGAAATTGTGGATTGGAGACTTGAACAATGAAAGGAAGTTGTGGATAGGAGACTGTGAACAATGAAAGGAAGTTGTGGATTGGAGACTGAGAACAATGAATGGAAGTTGTGGATTGGAGACTGTGAACAATGAAAGGAAGTTGTGGATTGGAGACTGTGAACAATGAAAGGAAGTTGTGGATAGGAGACTGAGAACAATGAATGGAAGTTGTGGATTGGAGACTGACAACAATAAAAGGAAGCTGTGGATTGGAGACTGTGAACAATAAAAGGAAGCTGTGGATTGGAGACTGTGAACAATGAAAGGAAGTTGTGGATAGGAGACTGTGAACAAGGAAGTTGTGGATTGGAGACTGTGAACAAGGAAGTTGTGGATTGGAGACTGTGAACAAGGAAGTTGTGGATTGTAGACTGTGAACAAGGAAGCTATGAACTGGAGACTGAGAACAACACAAGGAAGCTGTGGATTGAAGACTGTGAACAATGAAAGGAAGTTGTGGATTGGAGACTGTGAACAATGAAAGGAAGTTGTGGATTGGAGACTGTGAACAATGAAAGGAAGTTGTGGATTGGAGACTGTGAACAATGAAAGGAAGTTGTGGATTGGAGACTGAGAACAATGAAAGGAAGTTGTGGATTGGAGACTGTGAACAAGGAAGCTATGAACTGGAGACTGAGAACAACACAAGGAAGCTGTGGATTGAAGACTGAGTTTCCATCCATTGGAGAGAGTTGCACCTTCGCATAGACATATTCCTGAATTGATTGCACTATCTAGGGTTTCCAAAATCCTGGAGAAGCTCATTCCTGGGATTGAGAAACATTGCAAATATTCTGACAAATGCCTTACCAGAAGCTAAAAACAGAAACAAAAAATTTTCGTGATCTCTTTAAAGATCTCAATACTAGGAATAACACGATTTCTAGTCCACGGATTGTATATTTCGACATAAACTGATAACGTCCATATTCATCCCCTAAAAATCTTCAAGGGAAGGTGTAGGAATTCCGTGAAGATCACGTGCTTGAATTCAGAGCCTCGCTTTCTTGCCAATTTCTTTTGTCCTCCTTCTTAAGTAAGAAGTAATAAAGACAAAATTATGATTGGATTATTTGAGTTGCTATGGGCATTGAGAGCCTGATATTTTGATTTCCAGAAATTGCATTAGGGGTGCAACCCTAAGAATTAGCAGCGCTGTCAACCCTTGTCGGCTAAAAGTCGGGACAAGTCACAGAAAAGCAATATTTTGTCTTCTGCCCATAAAGAAAATCATATATTTTTCTTCCATTTCATACGTCACTATAACATTTTGATGTATGTTTTGTTTTCCATCAGCTTTGTTGGACCTAACCGGACGAATATTCTTTTACTTCGTAGGGACTTAAACTCGCATCAGTTATGAACTAACGAAATTCTTTGACAGAAGAAAAGCATCTTATCAACGACTTTTCCCTTTCGTCAACTCCCAACCAATCGATTTAATAGAAAATATGCTCTCGTACAAAGATGAAAATGACTGCATTGTGAATAGTAAATAACAAGAATTGCAAAAAGCGTAAAGGAACAAATTACACGATTCATCTGGAATTTCAGATTTAATACAGCATGAATATAAATGTATACAGTATGGGCGATTTCTTCAGCTTGTACAAATAGAGCGGTTCTTATGTTGTTACACTCATTTTTCCCAAAAAGAAATCGAATCTATATTTCAAATCAGAGTAAACAGTATTTCAAATGAAGAAGGCAGGCCAATGCACGTGACTACAGTGTACAAAAGAAACTCTGACCACATTACCTAACTTCGACAACAAAAACAGCATCCAAATTTCAAAATCCAAAAAATCGGGACAGCTAAATTTCTAGTCAAAAAATCAGGACAGTTGGCAGCCCTGCATTAGTGGCGGGGATTTACGGGAAAAGATCCGACACCCGTCTATGATAACCGTCAGATAACCTCATTTCCTGAACAAGTTTGACAAATACCTTATTCGTTTGTGTAGACAAAAGTACTTTGACATAATTTGCTTTGTTAATGTTGCTGTTATGTGACTAGCTGGAAAATGGCAAACAAAGACTGCTATATGATTTTTAAGTTAATTGATTAACGAAAAGCTTTTGTCAGAACTAAAATCGGACAGAGATAGGCAATCCTCATCTAAATAAAAACTTCATCTTCCGACTATTGAAAACGAAATATTTTGCAACGATAAATGGTTTCAATCAAAACTATTCACGAATTACAAGTTATTAACTCTGTCCTGAGTAAAGGTCAAGCAGATTGGCGCCTGTGACTCATCTGGTAGAATGAAGTTACTGAACGGAGGTACTCGGTTGATCATCCTACAAGAACTGAGAATGTCTGATGGTTAGATCCATAGAGCAAGTATATTAGCAACCCAGCACTAACTAAATCCCCGATGTGCATACAGTACAGGGATGCGGTCCTATCATTTTGATAAGACTACGACTCCGGGTGGCACGTATGTACGAGTATATAGCCTAGTTTAAAAAAACTGGTAACCTGTATCATAGATTATTATAGGCTTACCTGCGACTCGGCTCCTCCCATCTTGTTGATGTGTGCTTCACGCGGTTTTTCTTCAGTCTCTACCACGCAGGAAAATCCCCCATCCTTCTCCAAAAAATGTGAGTTCACTTTCGATTTTAATATGCGCTTTGGAGAAGCCATCACACACGATGAACGTGAGGGTCAGAGGTAATGTTCTCAAACAAACTTATTTTATTTTTGTCTCTGATGTGACCTTTGGTGCGCAGGTGTGATCGAGGCTAGGAAGCTTGTCTTCTCTATTAAATCACCGAGTGAAACGACAATCATTTTTTCACTATCAAGGTTCATTCCCTCAACTATTACAGGCTTTGCATGCACTGTTGTTTGTCTACTGTTGTTTGACGGAGAATATTGATATCTAGACGGTGACAACTATGCACGAGGATGGATAATTTGTTTGTATTATGTTTCTGGTCTGGGTATAGGCCGGAGTCTGGAGTCTTATCATTTGATAGGACTCCGACTCCAGCAAAAATGATAGGACTCTGGGACTCTGCATCCCTGATGCAGTTCCGATTTTATTAAATGAACTCGAGTTGAGACCCAGCACCACATGTGAGATGTTCACATTTTCGCACATTTGGAGAAATCTACACGGAATCGACTGATCATGATAGGAATACATGAGGAATAATAGCATTTTACAAATCCTACGTACCCTGTTTACCTTTGAGAGGTGATATAGTTTGCTAAAGTAGAAATTCGATGGGCTATTTACTGCTTTGCTGCTCGTCTTTAAGAGTATTTTTCCTTTTGCACCGTCAGCGTGACCTAGTGAAGATCGGGGAGGTCGGAGAGTCAAGGGTGTTGGTGAGAATAAGTTATGTTTTTTCATAAAATGCTTGGTCGGGAGTTTGCACATACACACAAAGAATGTTTGGCACTTTTACATATTGATATCGCTAGAAAATAGTGACAAGTACCGATCTCTATCATTTGTCAGCCTTTGCAATATCACATTTTCGTTTCTTAACTGAGAAAAAGTTGCAGTGAATGTGATATTTTTATTGAAATATTTTTCTATCAGCTTCAAATAAACAGAAATCAATGTCGTAGGGATTACAACCCTAACTATTTTGTGTTTAGCTTCTTTCTTACTTTTTTAATTTCTTATTCCAGCATTTAGTTTCGTTTCTTTTCAATTGAACATAACCCTGATGTTACACAAAAGTTTATTGTGTCTAAACTTCTAATTCTAAAGGGCATCCACTTCTTAGCAAACAATTACTGGTTTCAAAACTGTTCTTGTTGCCTTTTTGTTATGCAACCATTTCTCCATCTAAACACTGACAAAAATCATTTCTTAAGACTTTTATCGTTAAAAAAATAGATAAATAATTTTGAACCCTAGAAAAATCGCATGCATATAAAACACTTCCAATTATTCTTCTTCTCCTGGCGTTTGTGTCCCGCTCAGCTGGGTCCGCCATACAGATTGATCTCCTCCAATGTTGCCCGTCGAGTGCGTCCTCCTTCGTCAGGCCCTTTGCGCGCAGATCCTCGCGCATTCTATCGTTCCATCGCTTCCTGGGCCGGCCGCGTGGTCGCCTTCCAGCCAGCTGCAGCTGTGTCGCACGTTTCGCCGCCGAGTCCTCCGAGTCTCGCTCCACATGTCCAAACCATCTTAGCCGCTGCTCCCTCATTTTCTCCGTAATTGGGGCCACTTGCATTCAGCAACGCAGCACTACGTTCTCTACGTGGTCCTTCAAGGTAATTCCTAGCGACCACCGCAGCATCCTCATCTCCATCGCATGTAAGGATATTCTGTCTTGTTCAGATTCAATTGCGAATCGAAATTATCCAACCTTGTCTTCCATTGCTGTATCTGGTGCTCCAGTTCCGCTCTACTTGCTGCAGCTAGTAGTACGTCATCAGCGTAAAGCAAGGACCACGAATGTGGCGTTTGCAGATGGACTGTCACCGTGTCCATATACAGGATAAACAGTAGCGAGGATAATGCCGAGCCTTGATGAACACCGACTTGTATGGAAAAATTTTGCGAATTTCCAAATTGGCAACGCATCACGCTTGAGACGTCGTAGTACAGCAGCTGTATCCACTGAACGTATGCCTCGGGGACACCGTGCGCGGGCAGAGCGTACCAGATAAGCGCATGAGAAACCCTGTCGAACGCCTTCTCTAGATCGAGAAACGCTAGGTGTAATGACAAGTTCTTTTCTCTCAAAGCGCTTCTATTGCTTACTTTTCTAGGCTTTAAGGGTTTCATTATATCTATTATTTGACTGAAAATTACAGGCCGATTTCGGATCTCAGCTGCTATTTTGTAAGTAGGATGCAGAAATCACATCATCTTGCTTACCTTATCAGCATGTTCTAACCCAGTTCGTTCTCCCACTCGTCTGGTGTTTGTTTCAACTCTAAAATGCAGAATATGTTTTCTGATCATTTTAGTGGAATCAGATAACTCACTTCTATTCATCGACGACTCACCGGATGACACCAAGTCCTAGCGATTCGGGCAGGTCGGCGATTGAAGACTACTATTCCACAGAAACGCCTTGAGAGACATTTTAATTCAGTGAAGGCCAATAGAACATCTAACTGTAAATGAATACAAATATAATGCTAACAAGGATTGTGGAGGCGGCTGTTGGAAAGGCCTCTTCCGCAACGCTGCATTCGGCTTCGTTCTTCAACTCTGCCACTCCATTCTTCCCGGGTATAGATAGGGCTAAAGCTTGTAGTCGGGCTGATCACATGCTTCTGAATGAAAACATGGTTTCACAAAAACATACCGTTTAAATGTATTATTGCGACTTATCTACTAAACAGCATGCTTGACAACATTCAGTTTGCATGCGTACCTTTACTCGGTGTCAAAGGTCGATAGATTACTATGGAATAATTTATAGAATCGTATTTCTTAAGTACTCTGCTCATTGAAATTTGATGTGATTCATTGAAAGTACGAAGAGTGGTAAAATTGGTACTTCTATTCTCTCCCCCCCCCACATTTTTAATAGAAGTCGGTGACTTCGAGGAAGATGATGATTCCAAGACAAAGGATTGAAGAAGTAGAACAGCTACTCGAATTTATTTTCTGCCACCACACCGGAGTTGGTAGTTGAGAGCGTTTTCGGACAATATCATGAAGATTTGAAAAATTTTGTTAACTCCAGATGTTATTTGCATGCGCATTGTACCATGTTCTTCATGTTCATGTTTGTAAAACTATGATTTTTTGATTCCACAGATAATTTATATCATTTACACGATCATGCTTTCATGAGCAATTAAATTCATTTCAGATGTAGTTAACTTTTAATTTATTCGTTATATAAACGTGCATGTAAGCTGTTAAGTATACACTTAATACATTTTTATGCACTTTTGGTGGGCTTCTCGTGATGTTTCATGCCGAGCTCTCATCTTTTTTAGTTTATAGATATAAATAAAATTGAATATAAAGTTTTGATTTATTTCCCGTTCCCTGAAAAGTTGGGTCGACTAGCCGTTGCAAGTGTATCATTCTATATCATTTTATTTTTTATAATGAAAACATGCCATTTTTTAGTGAAATATACGTAGACCTGCTCCGTAAATAGTTTTAGTCAAACGAATTTTTTGATTTGCACTGCTACCAAGCTACTTTTACTGCTTTTAGCAATGAAGTCAAAATTAGATTGTATGCAGCATCGATATATTTCAGATAATTGAGGGCCGAAGAAAGTAGTTTAGTCATACAAAGCTTCTTGTATATCAAAACTTAGGTAGGGCTTATGGCCTATACATTAGACATTGCGGCTTTTGATTTAGCCTTTATACACTCGAATTACAAATATGCCTACAATATGCAATTGGTTAAGCCAACAGTATCTAAAGTACGAATGAAGGCTAATATTATTTATATTACAGTCAAGACTTCAAAAACATCAAGACAGTTATTAATGAGTTCAATCCTCAATCATAAGCCTACTGGAAGTCTGAAGCAACCAGCAATATATGAGATATACACTGTACATGTAGAGCTAATCCCAGAAAACGGCGGTCTTTATCAACCAGAATCTTAGTTATCCAAGTCCGAAATGTCGAGCGTTGACCGCACTCGTATTTCCAAATTTCAAAGCCTCGTTTACATTATATTACTAATAATTAATTCATGAGCTTATATTATACTCGTACTATAGAAACTAATTCAAACAAGTGTTTTTAAACTACCATTGTTTGACAATCTGTGTGATAGACAATAGCCTGTTGCTTCTCGCTACATGAATCAACCAGTGGGGAAGGACATGGGTAGAACAAAAGAAAGAGACTAAATTTGCTTCAATACAAAATGCGAAGAATCTATGAATAGAAAATATAATGGAACAAAAAGGTTTGATGATAACATTTTTCCTCAAAATAAAATTAGATCACTTCATCATTGCCGATCTTTGGTTGCTAGAGACTTGTTTCTAGCCTGGTCTAGGATTAATAAATACATGTATCCAGTATTGTTGACCGCTATATATGCGTACAAATGTGCGAAAAATGTCAATATTTTATCAGTTATGTCTCGTGGTTATTGAATGATAACAGCATCATACTGGAAAAATCAAATTACGTGAAGCTTACACGAAGTTCTAGATCAGACTTCAATGAAAGATTGCACACAATGGATGTACTGACAAGGCGTTTAGCGCTATATTATCATTCGACTTCTCTCTTCAAAAATGAAAGGCTTCGTCTCTGAAACGAAATCAGTTTGTGCCACAACTGCCGCGAATAACCATTTTAGCTCAACCACATCGATAACAGGCTCCGCGCTAATGTGTTTTGAGCCTAAAGTAAGTTATTATTACATTATCATAAGTAAATGAAAACCCTTTGTTTCAACTTTAACAAAACATCACAATCGATATAACTCACAAATACTAGTTAGAAAATTCGGACATCAAATCAATGTCACTTTCAGCTATATGCCTACCTACATTTTTACCAATAGCCTAATAGCTGAATCATATTAAATAAAGTCAAAGTATCACACTATAAACCTTTGACTGACAATTGACAGACATTTATCCTACAAAATCTATCTTGTCGGTCATTGTTAGTTCTCGTAGAGTGATTGCCACTGAACACCTACAATATCTGACAAAAAGCGACAAAATGAATAGCAATGAATTATAGCTTAAATCTTATCAAAAATGCAGGTGACTAATTAAATTATGTCAAAATAAATCATGGTTTTGCCACACAATAATACAGATTGCCCAAAAGTCAAGCAATCACTAATCGAAAAAATCAATCAATACTCAACAGTTTTTGTTTAGATAATTTGCAGTTAATTTACAAAGCATCTGTTTCGATGTCGTTGGAGAACCTACAAATTCGTCGGATATCGCAGGATAATGGAGGTGACAATCGTCGGTTGATTTTGTCAGTAATTTTGTAGGATAATTGTCGGTCTACGGTTTACAGTGCAGTTCTAGTAGAAAACAAGTTTAATTGTATATATACAAGAAATAAGCTACCGGAACTTAAAAAAACAAATCTCTTCTAAATTTATAACCTCAAATAAAAGAATATTCTTCTGAGACCTTCATCCGCGCAGATTCCGCGCACGCGCAGCGGTGGCATCGCTGAACATATTATACAGAAACTGCGGTTAAATTGCTTGTAACAAGAATACTTGATTTTTAGCCAGCGATCAATTTTTGATGACTTCCGAATGTAATGATAACCTTAAGTGATCCCTTTGATGTTATTGAACAAAATGATGACCCTAAGTTCACAATCTTCACATAGATATGCAATTTTCTTTCCAAATGCACTAACTCACCCCTCAAGAGAAAGCGCAATACAAGCGAAGGAACGCAATAACTTACAGTTTCTCATCATGGTGTTCCTCTACAGAATTATAGCGATAATCAAACTCGTATCGATGGTAAAATCGATGCCATGGTAGGGAGACGTGGCGGCAACACGGACGCATACAGACGACGAAAATAACAGCGAAACTCAATCGAAAACAATTCCATTTCCCACAAGGCGACATCATCGATGTGAAAGATTGAAAGTCTGCTTATTTGCTCAATTCATTTGGTTCCGTTTAAAGCGAGATTGAAGAGACTGTGCCAATTATATCAATATTGACGAATTCTACGCTGCTGTTTGTAAACCAATAAATAACCATATAAAATACAATCGTAGGGAGGGGTCATTGAAAATTAATTGCAATTAATTGATTAATTTGCAATGGCAAAAGTATTTAGTTGACTACTTTGCTAGCAATCAGGGACTGGAAAAAAATAATTGATTGATGAACCATCTTCAAATCCATCCTGGGTCAGGTGCCAAATATTGCAATTAATTGCAATTATTCACAGTCAAAGAAGCGATTCATTGAGGATTATTTCATGCTATACAGTGTAGTGGTGGTGGTTCACTTCATGACGCTATATTGGTGGAACATGTTTACCGCGCCAATGAAGTGAAGGATGAGTTTTTAGAAAGACACTACGACTGATTTGCCTCATCGAAATGGTGATTGCAGTCCAATCAGTGAGTTCAGAAAAGTTGATTCGGTGCAGACGCTCGGATCGACCATTAATCTGAAAAGGTTCTTCCTGAAAATGTCGTTTCTGAATCAATGACTCATGGCCGTCGCTTATCCCAAGAAGTGGGTTTATCTCTCGTAGCGGCTCATTCTGCTGTAAGAATGAACACATGCCTAAATCCATACTACTGCATCTCTTGCTAATATGATTTGAAGGATGGCTAACATGACGAGCGTCTTCAGAACTGCTTTTGGTCCAAGGAAGATCTAACTGAAAATGATGTGCTCGATAAGACATTTTTCTGATGAAACTTGGTTTCATCTATCAGAGGAGCAGCCAGAATTTCCGAATATGGTCTGGTGAGGACCCACACGAATTTGTTAAGAAGCCATTCCATTCTCTTAAAGTTGCGGTATGGTGCGCCATGTCAAGAAGGCGAGTATATTGGACCCACAGAATTAGATTCATTTGCGCGCGGTTCGTTTTCCTAGAAAGGAAGAATTGTATGTAACCTTAATATCGAAATGGCACATCACATCACACAACTTGCTCCTTTTCGAATGGATAATTCATGTATCCACACCTGTAGCCACACACTTGCTGATTCCTACATCGCAGCCGCCTCAAAGACATCAGGAGCCGTTGGGAATATCGCTGAAACTCGCAAATTCAACAAATATGACGAAATTGGAGACCGCTTTATTTTCACCCCGATTTGCATAGAGTCTATGGGGCCTATGGTGAAAGTGCTGCAAACTTTATAAGATCTGTTGGCAGGCGGCTCATTGCATCGACTGGCGAGAGAAGGGCGGCTACTTACCTCCAGCAATCCCTGAGCGTCGCCGTTCAAATCGGCAACGCAAACAGCCTCCTAGGTTGCCTACCAAAAGGCCATGCACTGAACACTATTTTTGACCTCTGACCTGTCTAAAAGCGATATCTTCCCTTAACTTCAAGCTTCCCCTTTTTCTTAACTGTCGAATAATCTCCAAAATGATTTTTCTCCATGTTTTGATTTGAATATATTTACGTCTCATTCATGTATCGCTTGCTATTGGAAATGGCAAACAATAAGCTGTCAGCAGAGGACAGTAGAGCCAGTGAGAGATGCGTGCGTGCTGTGATATCACTTCGCACACACCAAAACACACATCCCTGTCTTGGCTTCGATTCAATGTATGCACTATACAGTGAGCAATGCCGAGGAGAGGATGTGAAATCATCAAGTGAACTAATTTTCGTACGCCTGCTACTTTCTTTAATAATGATCGGAAGGGTCAACATTATGGAGAAAACTTGTGGGCAATGATCTGAATTCTTCGAATCTGAAGGAATTTTGGCAAACGAAGCACTTCGCTGGAACTCACATTAATCCGCAAGCGACGCACGACTTTTTTTCCTATCTCTGTAAGGTATTAGGAATTCCTTTTTGCCCACCTAATAGGTTCCTCAATGTGCCATCCATTTCGTATTAATCACACTTCTAGCAAACCGAAGCAGATAAACAAAATATTTAATTCTGTGATTGGACTGATATTCACTTACAATTCTAAAAATTACTTGACAAAATTGTTGCTTCGTTCGTCGACGAATTAAGTGACGATGAAACTTTGACTGCTTATTTCCAACAAGATGGAGCAACTGCGCCTACTGCCAATTCCTCACTTCGATATTTAAGTGGAATATTCTAAACAAGAGTTATCTCTAGAGGAATTTGGCATCCCGTATCACTGGACTTGAGTGTCTTTTACTAGTGGTTAGCGATGAAGCAGGAGGTTTACCGAAACAAGTCACAAAATCTACAAGAGTTAAGAGAAAACAACCGACAGCACATTGACACTATCAGACACGAGGAAGTTCACCGAGTGCTTGAGAACATGAGACGTCTAATTGATCTTTCTACTCTTGAACAAGGTGAACATTTTCAATAGCTTTTGTAAGATGTTAACAGATGTTTTGTATTCACGTAGAAATCGATGTTTTTACATTAAACTTCACTATTTATAATGCCGTGGCAATCTTTTTCTAAGCGACAAAATACTGCGCATGTATTGAATTATTAGGTGCACAGTGACTTAATGAACGCACTGTATAAGTGCATTTTATGCTAACACATTCTGCATGATTAAATAGATTATTTCTAAATTTTAAAATGAGCAGAAAAATCAATTGAAATGTAGTATAATCTCGCTATAACGTTGAGCATCCATGAATAATTGCAAATATAGTTCATGGCTTCACATCTTCTTTCGATTTTTAACATTGTTCATAAGTTTCTCGAATGCACACTTTCGCTTCGATCCAATCTCTGCTCTTTTTATGGATTGTTTTGTATTTAAAGTCACACTAATTTAACGATGATAACAAACAAAGTCACACTTGTTGAACGATGATAACAAAGTCACACGAATAAAGCAAAATTGTCCTCTCATTTCTAGTTTTATGTGTTGCATACACGGACTTGGCTGCATAGAACATAGGTCCGAAGTCAATGTTTGGCTAAATTCAAGTGGAATCATCCGAGCAGCATTTATAACAAAAACAAAATACTGACCTCAGGTATTTTTTAACTGACTGAAATGACGACAAGAAGGAAAATCATCGAAGGGAAATACAATGAAATATGTCTACACTCTACATTTATTGTTAATTGTTACAGGATGTTTCCTGTGGTTCGTTGATTTATTAAAATCACCCATAAGATAATGAATAGCCCAAAAAACAGAGTGTTGCGGAAGTTTAATCATTCTCCATCAAGTTATACGACATCTGGAGTTCGGTGCATTAGTCAACAAAATCATAAAATCCAAAAAGTGGAGACCTGATATCTCTAAGGATAAATTTTGAACTAGGCTAGTAGTCAGCAATTTACGAAAATCTATTTGAGAATGCATGATTTCGAAGAAAAAATGAGAAAAATGACAGCAGCAGCAAAAAAATGAAATAAAATGATATGTTACCAAAAAATGAAATAAAATGACGCACTAGACAGCCTGTGCATGATTAAATAGATTATTTCTAAATTTTAAAATAAGCAGAAAAATCATTTGAAATGTAGTATAATCCCGCTATAACGTTGAGCATCTATGAGGCAGCAAGTATTAGAACACGAAATATCTGCGGAATTGTATCATATATAGCGGGCATGTACATGTATAATCCTTGCACTTAAATGAGAAAACTATTTTGACTTATGCATGTGTTAGTACATGTGAATGACTGTGTAAAAATATCTGAGTGGGTACAGCTTTTTAATAAACTCTAAAAAAATTCTCAGATCATGACAACATAGTTCAGGATTAACAATTTTCATGAACAAAAAAGATTGATAAAAAACTTCTGATTAAATTCATAACAATTTTGATGGATGAAAAAATACGGCTCGTAGACAATCAACAATCAGAAGTTTATTGAGTTCGACGTTGATAGAAGAGGGCTCTTCCTTTTTCTCGCTGGCTCTTCGTCGCGTAGTATTTCATTTCGACAGTAAGGTCAAATCGGCATTCTTCTCAGAGGCACTCTTTTCAAAATTAAGTGCTTTGTGTTACATGATATGTAGACCTTTTCAATATTTTAACATGTAAAATATTTGAATTGATGACTTCATCAAAATTCAAGGGTTCTCAAGGGCCACGGGAACCCTGTCGACAGGTGGATGATATTCGCTCAAGAGTATTATGCATCCATCGATAGATAAAGATATAAATTAACTCATAATTCATAGACATCAGGCTATGTCTTTGAGCTTTATCATGGAACTTCAATGTCTTCTGACTCTGGACATAGACATCGATGAAGCGACCAGTCGATGAAGTGAACCACACTCAGTGTAGTATATAGGCCTACATAGTTGCTAATATAATATTCTGTAGATCTACTCGCATGTAAAACGAAGAAAGCTTGATTATAGCGTAATCCGAAACTTGTTCCTAATAATATAAATTCACTTAAACTTTAATTTGAAAGTCTCTAACTAAGCTATATGTTTTAACTATAACATAAACTATATAATTAAACTATAACCATATGTTTTATATATTCTAATAATCTTAGATAAATTCAAGTTATGCTAAACCTTATGAAACACATACTATCACGATGGCCAGCGCTTCGGTGCTTGAACTTGAAATACGATCGAATAAAAGAAAATCGCTTAATATTACATGTGATTACATGTAAATTCAATTTCTGCAGGTGTTTTAATGCACCTTCGTAGATCTATGTACTATAGAAATAACTTCCTGAAAAATTATCAATCATGCAATCATTTTGTGGAAAGATCTTCCTGGATTTTACAATGATGAAAAATAATTGCAATTAATTGTCAACAAATTGCAGTTAATTGATTGCTCATGTAATCAAATTAAATAAATTGACTGTTGGCAAAAAATGAGACCAATTAAATTGCAAATTTTTTCAACCCCTTCTGGGAATGCCATCACCACTAACCATCGTACGAAAAACTATAACTTGCTAAACATATTTTATTCGCAAACTGATAGTATTCAAGATTCTAATCTGGAACTATGGTGCATAACCTCTTTAGTGTATCTGTATTGCAATATTTGTGTGCTAAATTTTATAACTCAACTATATGTTCTGCTGTCTAGGCACGCGTGATGTTTCATTCACTAGTTTCTATAATTGATCATCACTGCAACTTATGATGCATGAAATTAAGTCAGTGATAAGATATATCAAAACTCATATCCAATTAAAAATATATGTAGTTATATCTCAAAATTTGATTGCTTAAGCGTCACTTTGATCGGAGTGCAAGCTGATTCAAAATGATGGCACATGCAGGAACTTACTAAGTGGGCAAAAAGAATTTTTTAATACCTTACAAACTTAGGAAAAAGTCGTACGTCACTTGCGGATTGCTGTGAATTCCTTCAGAAATAGCATGCGGACTAAAAAAACGTTCACACACTTCATGGTAGAACTTTACATCGTCTGTGTCTCTTTGCTGTGTGATTCGGTTGATAATAGTCACTGAAACCATTTGGCGTGTTTAATGTTGAACTGGCTGCTCATTGTTCGATTGCTATGACATTATTTGATCCCCGGGAACAGACTAGTTAAGACCCCTACAGACTAGTTATATCTCTTACATTTCTTCAAATATTGTGCATAATAGTCTTCATAAAGCTTATCTTCATGTGCTTGGGTTTTAAAATGAATGGAAGCTTTGAGATGCTATAAGCAAATCTGAATACTTCAACAACTTAAAGGGTACAGCAACACATAGAAAATATTAATTAATCGGCATACAATGAAGAAACGTCATATCTATGTTGCACATGTATTATCCATTTTCATCTAAGCACTGTACTACTGCCATTGCCCAACAAGTACATGTACATATATTTTATTACAAAAAATACTCAGTTTACATTCATTTATTTTCACGAAGGTCTGAAGTTATTTGGAAGATGACTCTTTGACAACAAATTGGTCTATCAAAGACACCATCTTTTTTAATTTTTGTTTCAATAGAGTCTTTTTCTTCTCTAATAGAAATTTCAATTTTTCTTCCGAATCTTTCACTTTTGTTGTTGCCGTCGCAATAAAATCTGCAAGTTTCTCTTTTTCGGCAATAAGTTCTTGCAATTGCCGATCCGTTTCAAGGGCAGAACTTTCAATATTCATGAGTGAGTCATTTGACTTCCGAAAATTGGAAAAATCTCCAATAATTTGTGCCTCCATGTTTTTCCTTTTGATATCCTCGTTCGCTTTGGCTTCATTCCTTTTTCTCTTCCTGTAGTGCTGATGTGCAGCAGAGCAGACACTCAGAAGGCTTTCATTGATTGGAACAGTGGAATTTGACCAACCATTAGCCGAAAGTATCGACTTACTGACGACCAGTGACTGTATAGTGTCCGGCGAGAGGCAAGATCGCTTCTTTGTCACAACGTCAGACAGGACACTGAACTGCCTGGCCGATATTAGTTTGAGACATTAAGAAGTCCTCAATCGGGAAGAAAAAGGTCGTGGTGTCTTCTTCAGTCATTCAGTAACGGTTTAAGATCCGCGTGAATAATATAGAGATCGGAGATACAGACGGAAGACATAGAAAATCGGAGATTTGGACGGAATCTTTGTAGGTTGACAACTGACACCTAATCAGTTCGTTAAATAATTATTCACACAATTAATATGTAAGCACAGATCATTCACCAAATCCATCAACACGCAACCACATACAGGTCACGTCATGGTCACGTAAAACTCTTTCTTTATATCACGAGGATATCGCAAGAAATGGCTGTTTGAAGGATCTCGTCGTAGATAGATAGTCGGACATGAAACAGAAAACAAAACTTTATACATGTGCGTAGTACATTTTATACAGTATGATATGCCGAGATAAAACTATTAAATTATTAAACTATTAACAAGTTCGTGGAAAGCCAAGTATAATTAATGATGTTGGAATCATACTATATGTATTTAGGACGATAAAAGGAGTATAAAATGGCGAATTCTGCGTCAGCACTGATAGCATAACTTTCATAAACTTTAAAGCGCATACTTGCTACTAGTTCGATATTTACAAAATGCTACGGTAGCCTTCTTCGATTCACGAGACCATGGGATTGGGAAGTACATGTACATGTAACTCGTTGTTTAATAGAATTAACTATATTTTACCAAAAAATTCGTGGAATAAGGGAATGAGGATTGATAAAGGAGTCGAGAGGTTTGAAATTGATATTTTAGATAAATTTCTATCATACGATCGTATGACTACCCAGGAACGTCGATGTTTATTTAAGATGTTTAACTTCAACAGGACCCAATGCCAAAAATCATATTTGTTACAGATACTGCATAATGGAAATTTTCAGGAATTTCGGGTCTATATTTTCGGGAATTCGGGAAAAATTCCCTGCTGTCTGATCCACTCGTTTTGCGATCGCGAAGTGTAATTCCATAGATGCATAATTATGATACATAATTGCAATTCATTGATTGTCTCTTGCTGCAATTAAAATCAACTAGTAATTGCTGACCAATAATCATTTTCTTATTATGTTAAAATGAATGAAATAATATTATTTTTCTGTCCTTCTACGCACAAAAATTGATTAATACATTATATCAACACATAATCGTACTTCGCCGATCTGGCCTTATCAATTCAGATCAAAAGAAATTAGAAGTCAAAATTTTGGAACTGAAATGCAATCATTAGCAGCGTTGCTACTGAGCATCGAGCCTCAATCCGCGCAGGCTCACTTAACCGTTAACCAGGAACCCCTACACGCACTTTTGATAAAAACGAATATGGTTGTGATCCTGGGGGTTGAGTCTGACTTTCTTTCTGAGAGAATTTCTCTCTGATATCAATACCGATCGAGCTTAGGCAACGTGTAATGATGGCAAGAAATCTTAAAATCAAACTTATCTTCCCAATAATAAGTGGTATAGGCCTATATAACTGCAGTTACTAATGGGCCAACAATGTATTAATGACCTTGTCCGCTTACCCATACTATACACATGTTTTACATTTGACTGTAATAAAAACAAACTTATTGCAAAAAACAAACTATATGCTAACTTTGGAAATCACTTTGGAAGTCTCATGTTGGTACAAACAACCACACAAAAACTTATGCAATATAAATGTAGCCTACTTGCTGTCTTGCTACCATATATACTCGTAATTTGACATCAGAACGTGAAAACAATAACACAAAAACAAGGCTACCTCGAAATATCGAGTTGATTTTCGTTACAATTGGTCGGTATTGATGAATGTTGGATGAATAAAGCTCAGCTTGCATTAGATGGATTACTTAAAAAAGAAAATTAGCTTATTTACGTGTACATTAGCTTACACGTATACATGTAGGCTACAGCAATAATCTCATCACGAAAATCAACTCATATTTCCTGCTCAGATACAGCATTACACTGGAACTATTTGGGCTTTTTGGAGATTGCTGATGCTTCAGCCATGAGCTTCTGAGCTTCTGCAAGGTAGTCCTCGGATAGTTTCCTTTTCTTTGATGCTAGCTCTTCAGCTGCCTTCTGTTCTTCTTCTTTTCGTTTTTCCTTCTTCTTCTTGCGAAATTTCCAGCTCTTTCTGCACTTGCTTTGCCTTCTCATTTTCTTTCCACTGTCGTAAATCGGCTTCATATGCCGCTTTCGCATTTCTGCACTTCACACGTAAATCTTGGCAGATCTCAAAAGTGTCACTGGTGATTCCATGAGAAATCAAGTAAGACTTCACTGATGTCAGTCCATTTAACGATGTGTCTTGAAGACGATTCCTGTCTTCTGTCACAATGCGCTTCAACCAACTCATGAGTCTCTCTGTATCGGCATTGCCATGTGGAAGTATCAAAGCCCGCTGTGCAACTTCACGTAATATTGTGTGGCTTGATGAGATCCAAAATTCCGGAATGTTCACTTTTTCCTTCGTTGCTGTCAGAATCACAGGAGACGCCAAGTTTCTTTGCTGCGTATACGATGTCCTCCTCACTCACGCCATTCTTTCTAGAAGGGTCAATGAATTGAACGGCTCGGATCAGGCGTCGAGTAAATGGCAGATAATGAACGAATGCCTTAACCAATTCACCGAAAAAGCTTCGAACACGTTCATAGAACGCAAGTTGTGTGGCTGTCAAGTGATCGTTTCTCAATTTCTGTCTTGTGTTTCGACCAATCAAAAGCTCGTGATCAGGGAGCTGTTTCTTTCGTGGAATATCATCGATCTGTTTCAGATCTTTCAGATCATCGACGTGTTTTTGCTTTACGAAGCATGACAAAGCATGGGATATCAAATCAATGATCCTTCCATACAGAAGATGGATGACTGAGTCCGATTTCTGGAACAGAATTTCAAATTCCTTAAACGGCTGGAATGCGAACAGGAGGAAATGAAGATAAATGATTGTATCATGGGAATTCAATGTGATCACGATGTCCTGAACTCTCTTTCTCCTCTTTTCGGTTGCGGGCAATTGATCAAAGAAAGTTTTCAAAGCATCATACAATTGCACGAGTCGAGAAACAACATCATAGACCTGTAGCCATCTGGATGAAATATGCCGCAAAAATTTCAGAGGTTCCATATCCAGCAGCTTTTGGAACTCTTCGAAAGCCTTCGCGGATTTCGAGTTCCTCAAATAAAGGAACAAGTCTTCAAGGAATTCTTCTATGTGGGATATATCAAGTTTTTCCACAGCCTTGCACGCAGAATTGTGCACATGGTGCAAACAGCATCCTCCGATATCCAGAATGTTAGGGACCTCTCCCTTTATCTTTGCGATAACACCGCCTTTCTCCCCACGCATTACATTTGCACTGTCCGACATAACACCAAGACAATTTTCCAAGGGAATATTCCTGGACCTCAATTGTGATTTTATTACGTTCGCGAGGTCTTGCATTGCTGCTGTGGACAGCTCTTCCATACCCAGGAAATCAGTGCGCGGTTGCCCATCCGATATGTACCTTACAAGAATGACCAGCCATTCTCTTGTATATCTGATAGATCCTTCATCTATCATCAGGCAGAAAGGAGCACTTCTCAACCGAGGACTTATTGCATCATCTTTGATCCATGCCCCAATGCCGAATGCAGTCACGTACATGGTCTTCATCCTTTTGCATTGCTTTTTCTCGGCAATTTTGCTATCAGGAAACATCTTTTTCAAAGTGTCACAAGCAGAATCACTGAATCGGTATGACAAGTCATGTTCGGCCGTAAGTAGACACCAACGAATTTCACTGTCACAAATGTCATCCGATATATCAACTGCAGGAGTTTTTTGAACGAAGAAATCCTTCAGCGGTCGGGATTGCCGGATGTCTGCAGCATTTCGCTTATGTTTTTCGGTGTTTCCATGTTCTTTCATTCTTGTAACACCTCCACTTTTGACATTTATTGTTTCACGACAGATTTTGCAATACATTTTTTCGTCACTTGTCTTAGATTTTGTCTCCAGCGTAATCCTTTTCTGATAGCCAATCGGCAACAAAGACTGTGCAGCGACTTACTTTCGGTGGAGCCATACATACCTGTTGGACATAGTTTGAGTATACGGTATATAGGAACATGCTAATTTTAATAGAACATATGCAATTAGAACATGAAATCAGTTTTGTGAAACATGTACATAATAGACGCATGAATATCTGGTAATTAACGCTCATTGATCAGCTGCTAGAAATGAATCACATCAATAAAATAAAATTGTGATATAGGACCTATGCCTTCATTAAATCACAGTCATTTACATATTTGCGTTTGAGTCTCATATACAAATAGGCCCATCGTTAGAGTTGGGCCTCTATCAGACTAGGTCTTTTTTCAGAAGACATCGTAAACACAACGTAGCTACATAATCAATGCATATTGGCCATGCTACATGAAAGGATGAAAAAATAATATTTGTTGTAAAAATCAATATATTGAAATCTTGAACAGCTAGTTTAAAGGCATTATACATGACATAGTACTCATCAATTAAACAAGACAACATGCCGGCCCGTATTTGTAAGAAAATACATTAGGAATACAAGAAAAGACATTCAGGAATAGGTGCTGTGAAGACAGCCAAGCGCACTGATATTAAAGCACACGCTTCAAATTTAAAAAAGATACGGAAACTCACACCGTAGGATGATTAGAGAAAATTTGAAACAACAAAAAACTGCCAGGCTAGCGACCTATCCACGTGTGGGATGTCTGTTATCCCTCATCCCCGTCCAGTAAAAGGTTTATGCTGGCCTGGGTATCTCTACTCCTTAACGAACATTCTTGACGTCAGCTATCAACAAGCAATGGATAGCTTCGCTCCTGAAATGAAAGTGATTATGTAGTCCAGCACGCCCTAGATTTATGCAGTGAGACTGAGACTACACCTTTATTGAAAATAAATGTATGTGAACATTTAGGTTACACACATTGTAATTCTGTAATTTGAAAAATGTCAATGAGTTGTAGTGAAAACCTGATTTCGAGCTGTTTACAACTACAAAAGCCAAGTTAATTTTTCTCAGATCTCTCATCCGCGCAGAAATATGATATTTTACAAGACCTCCGCGCACGCGCAGCTCAACCCACTCATCCGCGCAGCAGTAGCAACGCTGCATTAGAAATCTGTAAACAAAAATTACAAACCATCAATATCTAACAACTACACACAGACACAGTTCACTGGTTGTCATAGTCCCATAGCTTACAATGCAATCATTCTATATCTCTCTAGTTATTCTGTAGAGTTACTGTTGGCATGTTTGGTTGGTTTCACTCTGTCTTGTTGTTGATGACAATCTTTTTCTGTTGTATACTGTTTTTCATGTTGACTGATTCAGTTATTGAACGCTCCATTGCGTTGTGATGATGCTAACTTGTTACTCATTGAAAATTCTTGTTCTATGTTGTCGTGATGGTTAATTTGCAATGTCTCCATAAACTTGATGCATTCTTCTTTTCTTTCAATTGTTTCATATATTCTTTTCCTCTGATTTTCGCATTTCTCGCTATTTCTCCGATATAGACCCCTTTCATCGGTGACATTCAATTTCGTAGGTTATTCCTTGTGTATGACAATTTCCTATGCCATCATTTTTTGCATAATAGGCATTCGTGTGTGCATTTCTCTTTCTCGAATGGATTTGATCTTGTAATTTTTATTTTATGGCATATTTTACTGTGCTTCGGACTTCTTTCTATCTCAATTGATAAGGCCAGATCGGCGAAATATATTTACACAATTTACCGGAGTTTTCCACTTAATATATACGGTATATTAACTGGAAAATGACAAAACTGCAGAATAAGTTTGGACCAGCTTAATATACCCGGATATATTAAGTGGAAACACCACAAAATAAGCATTTTTAATATATGAGATGGAATTCGTCACTTAAAGCAACAGTAATATAGTACAAGTGCTTATAATTTGGTACATATGAGCTTGAAACTAAAATGTAATATAACTAAAATGAAAGCAAACTCACAATTTGAATGTAATTTACTAAACAATTATTAGGGTATATGAAATTAGCAATACCGCAACAAGCATCTGAATAAAATCTGAATAGCAGAATAGCAGTTCTTAGGTGTACAGTATGGTTCAATGCCGGTATCCCGCGATTATCGCATTTTTACGGGATTCTGAATACCGGGTTTAGGTTCTTAGTTCAGTCGAGAGAAGGAAAGAGACAGCGTTATACATATAGGCGTGCTAATATCTAATGAATTTTTGAAGCGATTATTATACAATATCGCACTTTTACCAGACGTCAGAAAAATCGCGGGATTGAATTTCGATATAAAATTCTCATGTCAGGTTTTAATGCGACAACGCATATTGTGTGCGATAACCAGATCTACTTATTGTTATAGCTTATGTCTCCATGTGAAAAGATAACCTATAATTAATTCATGGACATTAAGGCACATGTCTATTGTCTATCTGATATCAATAGTTGCATTGTACATTGCATCGTTCAAAATACTCGTCAAAAGAATTTAAAACAACGCCTAGTATTGTTCAGCCTAAACATAACCATCAGTAAATGAATTAAGAGTGCTAATCCCGGGATCAGGAAAAGTCCGGATTTTGAAAACCCTAGCATACAAGTAATTAGACTTATTCCTTCGCCTTATCTTCTTCCGCTGTGATCACGTGAGATACAAGATGAGTGTTTGATTTACAAAAATCAGCACAAGTGTTATTTCCAAGAAAATGGCTGAATGTTACAAAGACATAATAAAGTTTGGCGCGAGTTTATATACCCGGGTATATCAACTAGCATTAATTTCCACTTAATGTACCCGGGTATATTAAGTGGAAAACTCCGGTACTCATTTTTGTCGGTAGAAAGTCTGAAAAATAAAATTATTTCACAAGATATTATTCAGCTAGGGTATTTTAAATGGATTACGGGTGGATTGATTGTTTATTATGTAATGGTTAAAATATTTATAGCTCGAAATATTCGGGACTGATTTAATTTACTATTTCAGCTGCTCGCCAAAAGCGCTAATCGGATTATACTTTAATTTAAAGGGTGGAATTAAAGCAAAAGCTGCCACAGGAATCAGTCAGCAATGTTTTAAGCTTATTGCTTGATTTCCGTGTTAACTTAATTAAGTAAGGGGAGAACACATTTTCTCAGTAATAATAAGCAATAAAATCACTCACTACTGGTACCCTAATCACGTCGCCCGCGAGCGTAACACAGTTTACTACAACAAGTGAATTTTCCGTTTCTATTCCCATTTGAATTTTGGCTGATAAATAACCAATAATTAGACCCCTAATTCTTCGATGAATAAAAGATTTCTCTCAAATTCGCCTACATTTGTCAATGCGATACTACAATGATTTTTTTTACTAATAATCTGCGGTCATGTTGTGCTTACATTATCACAACAACACTTACAGTGAGTGCATGCATAATATCTCATCATGCATTTGATATGTGAAATTTCATGAACATTTACAATCATGGTTCACTTACCATGATAATCTGTACACTTATAAATTCGAGCAATACCAGTAGAGTGGACGTAGCGAGAGTAACTGATGGTTGACGGTTAAGAGAAGTCACGCGAATGTATGACGGACAGAGCACACGGGCCTGAAATATCTAGTGCCCGGACCGATATTTATTAATGTCTGAAATTAACAACATTTTCTTCATCCCCTGAATCAATTCATGTGATAGCCTATCAAGATGATTCTTAAGCAATTGTACATTCCTAAACAAAATTACAATTCTTAAACAAGCTCTGCATTCTCAGTGGCATTACCCCCACCTGACATACGGAGGAAGGAGCAATGCCTCACACTGTACAAGCGGGCCAGGGTGGAACAAACTCACCTTCTACACCATCGCACGCAGAGCCGCAACTTCCGAACGAGGCTCAAGCGACAGCACATCTCAAATCGTCTCCGAGACCTCTGGACGGAGGCCCGAGGTTCCTCTCAGACATCGAGAATGGACAGCTCGGTGGAGGACACAGGACTGCCGCCTACAACAATGCATCCCCAAGTCGACGAAGAACCATCCTGGATGCGATCTTCCACGGGCGACCTGATTCCAGCTTAACCGGTTAAGAACGGGACATGGCCGAGTGTCTATATCTGAGTTAAGGCTCTTAGGTAATGAAGAATCAAGTCTCTGTAAAAACTGAACCTTAAGCGTAACTGCTCCCCCATACTGGAGGCTTGAACGGTGCTGCCATAATCAAACTTTTCTGTAGTACTTTTAGTCCAGATGTCCTTCCTGTTGACTTCCAATCACACTTTCGGAATCCATGTGCTGCAAATTTGTATTTTTAAATTGAAATGTGAACTGTAACACGGAGATGATGTTGAACAGCAATCGATAGACGATTAGCAAGTGACATTTCTCTGGAAGCTTCGTCAAAGGAGTCGATTGAATATTTCGTTCAACTTTTGATTTAATGACTTCACTTTTCAAATAGTCCACATGTCTTCAGTATTTTCTTTTTCTCTGTTTTTATATACCTGGATATAACTCTGATGAGAATAGGCAGCTATCGGTATAATAGATAAGATCCAACTATCTGCGATAGACAGGTGAGTTATACATGTACGATATTTGAAATAAATGAACATTTGTGATGTATTAAATGTTCAAAAAATCACCTTAATGCTACTTGACTATCATACGGCCAAAACTTCGTATGCCGTGCATTAATGAAATAAAAGTACTGAATATTTGATAAATATTATTGCACGACGTTCATGTGACGCATTACTATGTCAACCAAATAATTTATCCCTACATGCCTGTTCAAATCTCTGATCGCACTGTGGTTGTATATCATGTATTCGTTGTATGCAAACGTTTATTTCAGGACATAGAAAAACAATTTGATTTCAAACAAAGACATTTTGATACAGCGACCAGATATCACCCTCTTTTGAGATTTCTGTAATCGGTTAGCCAGCACCTTGTTATTTCTAGGCATAGAAATCGAATTATTATCAATGGCATTGATCTACTGCTATCATCCCGAAAAGTTTTACAGTAGGTTGATCAGTGGTTATGCAAAAGCACATGAATCCTTCGCGTCTTCAATACCGTGGACAAGTACTCATCAATTGTTTCCAATGTCCATCGCTATAGTTTCAACTGAAGTACGAAAAGTGCAGCGTGGTCATAGTGCACAGTGGACTGTAGCATAAAGTTAGTTCGCGGTCTCAAACTGTCGTACATCAACCATTACATATTTCTATGACAGAGTCTACCACTGTTGGATTCTATTTCTTTGATTGACTACACCGTTGTACAGATGTCTACGACATTAAGACAATAAATCACCGTATAATGTACGCAAAGCAGAGATGACTGCGACTATTCAGTATAACTAATTCCCAGAACCATAGCCATTGAACAATAACTACAGTTATTATACCCGTCTGACGTCTAGACTGTGTGACATTTTGGCTCTCTGCATAAACAATTGTGGCACCGAATGCAATACCGGAAACAGTGGACAGCTTCAATTTCCAATTCATTCGCAGACAAAACAAATGACGGAAGAAAACTGCGTATTTCATAGCATAGAAATCGAACGGTGTCTCTTCTAACTAGGGTGAACGATGGCCATCGTTTTTGGACAACAGGCACTCCGTTCAAAGACCTGTCTGTCAGATTCGATTATTTCTCAATTGAATTTTACTGACTCACTCCTCAGTAACGAAGTTTTATATTCCTTAAAAGTAGCAAGAAGTCGGTAGAAAAAATGAAATTTGATATCGTAGCATTGCACGTTAATTATCAACTTTTCAATTAATCAGAAAAATGATATCAAAATAGAATTTGTTAATTTTCAAACTAAATTCAAAACATGGATATCCTTCCTCTTACTCCTAACTTATTGTCTCTTGTTCCCCAGGTTTGAGGGTGAATTCTATTGTGCATTGTGCGCACAAAATTGCATTTCACATTTAACAGCAGCTGTTGTCAAGTAGATGAGATGAGCACGAGATCTTCACATCTTCAAAGCAGAGATGTGCAAAAATTTGCGAATAAATGCGAAATTTCATGGATTTTAGAAACAATTTGTAAGTTTGTACAGGATCAGATATTTATGATTTTCGAATTACTGCGGAGTAAAAAGTCAAGAAATTCTATGAAGAGAAAAATTCAGGATGTAAAGTCATTTTTCATACTGAATTTCCACGTTTTCTGGCTTGTTAAATAAGCTTTCTGATTTATTGAATCGGTGGGATCGCTCACTCGCATATTACTAATTTTCAGGGTGAAAATGCTCAAATTCCTTAAACAAGATCTCGGAGGAAGGGCCTCTTGAAATGCAGTGTTGCTCTGTCTTATTGCTGCAAAATATCGAGAGATCTTGCTTAAAATTATTGTTATGAAAAGGAAGACTGAATTGAGTGATCGTAAACAAGCAAAGGAAGAGACAAAAAAGACGGTATGATTCTCTTTCTATTTGACGTCAATAATTTTTGACTTTTTGTCGATAGAATGGATATTTGATGAATTTTGCTTAGCAATAATCTCCTTTAAATGTCAGAATATAAAATCAACAAACCATAGAATGGCTTTATTTTCCTGAATATCTTTAGTAGAAATTTATGTGCATGTGCCTCTCAAATTATTTCCCGGATGATACTACAGAAAGGCATTGGATGCTATAGCGTGAGTTGTAAGCATGAAAGGTGTTTTTTTGTTCTATTATTTCGTACAAAAATTTGTAGGATTACTCAATTAAGAAAACGTCAGGGGTGGGCCGCCACATTTGGATCGGTGACACATTTTGTCACATTCTGATGGAACATATGTACAAATTATGACACATGATGTGCAGGAAATTGGCAGCTTTCGAAATTGCCATTTTTCTGCCCTATCGATGAATGTATATCAAGCGCGTTATAATGGGACAAGATCGAGAAACCTTTACTTTATCATTACCATTTTTTGTCTTTCAAGGAGTTTCATAGAAATTGCCATTTAAGATATGTAACAGCTGCCCCGAGATTTGTGGCAACAACGAAACAAACCATGGGTAAGACCTAAACAACTTTATTCTTGTTTTAAGTGAAAAATTACACTCAAATGCTGTAGTCTTATTGCAATTATAATTATTTTTAATGTCTTGAATTCATTTTGATGGTTAACAATAAGCACGCATTCGGAATAAATTCAACAAAATGAATTCACAGACAATATAAATTTGTACAATAAAATAGCACTTTTAATCGTAATTCTGTTTTCAGTGAAGAAATATCACACCGAGTTTTGTTACAATTGTAACCATTCCTTGGATTAGTGCATTATCGGAACTACAACTTCGCAAGCACTACTGCAATCTGGAAATGACAATCGAAAAACGCATGACCACATGGAGTGAATGTTGTTGGGCAATCAAGCTCAAAGTCAACTTTGAACAAGCGAACTAGAAGCATCGCGATTTACCTGGAGGAAGTGCAAGTTACCAATGGGAGCACGGAGAAACATATCTATCTTACATATTCCGAGTACAAATCAAAGTCAAAGAATAAAGTTGTCGCTATTTCACTCAGACGAAGTTGATGCTCCTCTGTGAGTTTAAACAAAATAAGCAAGAGATGAATATTAGCTAAAATCCAATTTTTGGAGAAGTCACATTCCAGTGATGATCTCTCTCATTTGTACATGCAGTATGGATTATAATGTTCTTGCTGAGAAGTAAATTATGTGAATAAAGTATCCGAAAAATTACTAAATTGACATAATTGATTCATAATGCTTCATTTGAAAACTGCAGTCAGATCTCCAATATTGGCCGATCTTGCTTCAATCAAACATCGCCGAAGAAAATAAGGCATAATCCCGTTATAACGTACAATTGGATATAACGGACGAAAACTTCACTCGCTTGAAAATTTAACGTACAAATAACTTCAATACACTGCCTAACAAAGTAGATTTTCTCAATGAGTGCTGGAAGTATTTGCAACTAATGAAATTCCAACACTGAAAAATTTGAATTTTTGAGAGAATTGTCATACTGAAAATTTAGAACATACAGATTACAGATAATTTAGAAATTACAAAATCTACAACGACAAAGCTACGGAAATCCGGAAAACCACAAAAATTTTGATGAGACATTGATAACATGGCTCTCTCAAACAAGATTGACAGGAAGATTTCGGCTGAATATGAATCTTGTGATATCTTCAACACAGAGTATGAAACTGAGACTGTCCTATTCTTTCAGTTGCATCCAAATAGCGAGCCATCTTACTATTGTAATTGCAAGTTGCAACAATAATTTTGAAAGTAACTGAGTTGTAAGGACACTGTAATCGACATGTATTTTCTGGTCAATTCCTGCTTGTTGAAATAAGTTCTCTTGAAATCTAAGAACATTGAACACAGAATGAGCAGAAAAAGCAGCTTTTATGGGGAAAATTGCTTTACCCCTGATATAACGGACATCGGACATAACGGACATTTATTTCAATCCCTAGAGTTATAACGGGATTATGTTGTATTACATGCATGTTCATGACTAACTAAGTCAACTGGAATGAACTGGACTGTGGAATGAACTAATCATTTGGTATAAGCTCAATAAACATTATGCTATCAAAATTTCTACGAAAATACCACCCTATTAATAAATAAAGCCACTAAATTCATTTTGATAAAATTAAAAACTAATTCTTGCACAATGCATTTCGTCCACTCTTATTCAAGTGCAAACATGGACTGACTATAAAATACAAAATCTGAAATCATATACTTCTACAGTAATAAATCTATGAATGAAATTGAGAGCATGCAAACCTATAATCTAGTAGACTTAAGAGATGTGAACTAATAACAATTGAGTAAATAACCTAGATATTAGAAAAGGCAAAACAGAGACTAAAGCTACCAAGGTAAGTAAAGGTTGGAAATAAAATCTTTTTGCGAACACAAGTCGGGATTCTCGCACAAAATAACGAGAGACTGTGAATCCTAATGTGTTTTTGTTGTTGATGTGGCACTTAATGCTAAAATTATTCAAAGCAATTTGTCTCTCGTTGTTACAGACTTGCAAATGTCTTGTGATACTGCAAGCTGGAATTGCAGTGGACCTTGGTGGACACTTTAAAGGGTTGGCTAACCACTTTGGAAGGTGTTCTGAAACTCTCTCATTCAGACATCTTGCCGTCTTCCTAACGTACTTGCTTTCACAGGTACAATGAAATTGATATCAATTCCTCAGTCATGAGGGAATTGCTACGATGGAATACATGGAGTGCACACGGAAGGCTCTTGCAACTCTGCGTGCTATGTCGATTTGTTGACAAAAGCCAACAAAAAACTAACAATAGCCAATTTCATGTTTGCGCTAGACTCCACCACTATGCGACAGTAGCCAATTCAATTTCTGTGCGAGACTCACATAGATAAAGTCATTAGCGTGTGGCTTAGTCTAGAGCGGACATAATTCTATCCCAGCCAATACATGCAATGGCAGCAAGCGATAGAGATTGACATAGATATTCGTCTCTCTTTGGTTTTGTGTGATTGGTCAAGCGCGCGCATTGCAGAAGTAGCTCGAATCAGCGAACACACGAACCTCAATGATCAAATTACAGGCAGGCCTGTCAAGTGAAAAGTGCGTCTCTTAAACTAAAAATTTTTCTTGGTGGCAAATTCGTCAAATGGAAATATCATGTACACCGTTCGACTCTTCACGATCTAAATTTACTGATTCGGCACGTTTTATGTGGTTTCATTGTTCCAGCTAGTCAGAAATCAGGCTTGAATTTGCATCACGTTCAATGGAAAATTGATCTTCTTGCCGCAGGAGTTCTGACTGTGACCATCAGTATTGAGGAAAGTTATCTCTAGACAAAAACACGCCGACAAGATAATTTATGTGTGACTTCATAATGGCACACGAACTCACTAGATTTAAATTAGCTATTCACCCTACGGTGTGGGGCATTTAACGCATCCTACTCGTGGAATGCTACAAAGAAGACAAGGTAATTCATCTCTGGCTAGACTACACCGTTGTGCAACAATAGCCAATTCTATTTCAAACCTATATTACACCGTTATATAACAATAATGAATTCTATTTCTATGCTAGACTACACCGCTATGCGGCAATGATCAATTCTATTTCAATGGTAGACTACACCGTTGTGCAACAATAGCCAATTCTATTTCAATGCTATATTACACCGTTATGCAACAATAGCCAATTCTATTTCAATGCTATACTACACCGCTATGAGGCAATGATCAATTCTATTTCAATGGTAGACTACACCGTTATGCAACAATAATGAATTCTATTTCTATGCTAGACTACACCGCTATGCGGCAATGATCAATTCTATTTCTATGCTAGACTACACCGCTATGCGGCAATGATCAATTCTATTTCAATGCTATATTACACCGTTATGCAACAATAATGAATTCTATTTCTATGCTAGACTACACCGCTATGAGGCAATGATCAATTCTATTTCAATGCTATATTAAACCGTTATGCAACAAAAGCCAATTCTATTTCAATGCTAGACTACACCGTTATGCAACAATAATGAATTCTATTTCTATGCTAGACTACACCGCTATGCGGCAATGATCAATTCTATTCAGTGTTGGTGAAAACCCAAATGGGTTTTTGAATACATTCACCAATTGATAGACGTACAATCGAATTTGAGACAGATATTGATAGTAGGTTATGTCTGATGTCAAATTGTAAACTCAACGGTGTATCAAACTACTCAGAACATAATATTCTTCATTATCTGAAATACACGTCCTATTCTTTTTATGCTACCGAGACAATTCTTTCACTATGAGATAAGAAGACATAATTCATGCTTCACGTCTAAATGGGTTAATAATTAATGTATTCATCCACATGAAATTGCAAGTAACTTTGACATCAGTAGATTATCTAATTTAGTATTTATTCCGATGAAAACAAATTTAGTGATACAACTGAACGCATAATATCACGTTTATGATTTCGTCATGCAAAAATCAATGATCCAAAAATGTTCATAACAAAAAGTGTGCCTATTATTAAAATTGCTAAAAAGGTGTGGAAACTCTTACCATCGTGAAAATTAAATGATATAACAGACTGATTGAAGCACCCAGAAACAGCAATATAGAATAACTAAAATTTTACTGATCAGAGTAAGACATCTCTACAACTACTAACGAAAGTCTGAGACCACTCTCATTCACCAGATGAAGTTTAAAAGTTGGGTAGGCTGTGTGTGATTACGACGTAACAAATCAAAAAAAAAAACAGTAAAACACAAAAGATGTTGTGAAAAGGGGAGCAGTATAGCAAACTAAAATATAAAAAAATCTATAGGTTTGTACGGAGTACTAACAACAGATTACGCAATCAGAAAAGGGGAAGTAGAGGAAAACAAGTACTATTGCCGATAGCAGGTAATTTCTCATGGATACGAATGCTCCGTAGTCCCTCCTTTAGAACTGTAATTAGGCTAGAAGTGTAATTAAAACAATTAGTTAAACGGTCGTTCATGTTGAAGTTACGATCTGATGATACAACTTGCATTTAAAAATCCTGGCCTTATATAGAAGAAACACAATCTACTATTTTAAATAACCCATCATCCTATTATAAAATCCAAAATACCCACGGGTTTTTTTTTATCTGCAAACACTGATTATATTTCTATGCTAAACTACACCGCTATGCGACAATAATCATTTTTATTTTAATGACAGACTATACCACTGTGGGACACAAGATTCTATTTCTGTGATTGACTACACCTCTGTACAAGAGAAGCCACAAAATGAGGACTGCTTCAAGATAACACGCTAATTTACACTGTCGAACATGTCATCACGATTTCTGGATTGAATGAAAATTTCTCTTCCAAGCATGCGGATTTCTTCGAAAATGGCTTCAACCAGCTTCTCTATCGCTGAGGAAAATGTGACGCGAATGGCAGTTAAGGAAAGATTGGTCATGTTTCTATGCCCACAAAATATGAGAGACTTTGATACTACTTAGATCATTACTGGGCGCGACTCGCACCTATTTTAAAAGTCCTAGGTGTGACCCTACCAATGAACATTGATTGCCGTTATCACGAACGCAGAGTGAGCACTATACCACCAGAACACAGCGCCGCCTTATGAATACAAGTAATTGAATAATTCTAATTCGCATTCCGTACAGAAGCGATGGAAGATACCACACTAGATTAACAATAGAATAAAATGAAACAAACGTTAGGTCAAACTGCCATGCAAAAGATGTGCGGCTGGTAGGATTCGAACCTACGACCAAGGTTAACTAGACCTGTGCTCTAACCAACTGAGCTGCGAGTCACTTACGCGACTCTGTCAATTGGCAGGATCAAGCCCTCACCACCACACATCAGTTGTCAAGACAATAATAATCAATGAATAAATAACGTCACAATTGTGACCGCCGACATTAAGGCAAGTAGCGGGGATCCATTGTCCACCAAAGTATCTTAAGCCATGTCGTGAATGCAATTAACAACAATGAAATTAGATAAACGATAGATCAAATTGCCATGCAAAAGATGTGCGGCTGGTAGGATTCGAACCTACGACCAAGGTTAACTAGACCTGTGCTCTAACCAACTGAGCTGCGAGTCACTTACGCGACTCTGTCAATTGGCAGGATCAAGCCCTCACCACCACACATCAGTTGTCAAGACAATAATAATCAATGAATAAATAACGTCACAATTGTGACCGCCGACATTAAGGCAAGTAGCGGGGATCCATTGTCCACCAAAGCATCTTAAGCCATGTCGTGCAATTAACAACAATGAAATTAAATAAACAATAGATCAAACTGCCATGTAAAAGATGTGCGGCACCAAGGTTAACTAGACCTGTGCTCTAACCAACTGAGCTACGAGCCACTTATGCGACTGCGTCAATTGACAGGATCAACCACCACATATCAGCTGTAGGATCAAATATGATCAATGAATAAATATCTCGTCAATTGTGACCGCCGACAGCAAGGCAAGTAGCGGGTATCGATTGTCTACCAAAGCATCTTAAACCATGTCGCAAAGGCGTCAAGAGGCACTTATCATGACGATCAACATATTCCTTGCAAATACATGACAGCATGTTATTGAAGCAAAAAAATACAGAAATCTATCTCCAATAAAACTATTTGTATTTTTCTTATGCACCTGGTCACTTCCAATAAGATTTAAGATGCATATCTTAATACCATCCATCTGGCTGCTTCGGAAAAGTGGACGGTTAATAGAAGTTTTGAAATTAAATTTCAAACACACTGTTTAAAGACAAATTGAGAAAATTTACACCATTTTCAAGTCATTAATACAACTTCTAAATTCAGTAGCCGCCAGCTCAAGTCAATGCCATAGCGATAATCTCAGATCCATAATACAGGTCAGCGCAAGTCATTAATAAGGAATTTCTCATTTCAATAACAAAAGCTAATATTCAATAATATATGTCAAACTTCATTAATACAATAAGTAAATTGATTCAAATCTAAGTAATTAACCAATACCTATAAGATTTACATTCAGCTGTATGTACTTATCACAGATTAAGAGCTTTCACAGACGAAATAGTCGCAGGTTAAATGACTAAAAACATTAATTCCAATAGTGAGAAGATTTACTGTTACAAAAATATCATCTCTTCGTAAACAAGAATGCAGTACGTAAGTATATGATCATGAAACTTATTGACCATCTCGATTGTAATCTCGGACACTGCTTGATCGGCTAATTGAGTCACGGTGGCCATCCGAACTTGATGTGGCTGTTCGAGTAACTGGTCTCGCACTTCAGCAGAAAGTCTTTGAAAAATATCCTTCGCAAAGGTTGAAGAATGGAGTGTTAGGAGGCTGATATCGGAGAGTGATTCTCGCCTAAAACAGCGTCGCTGGCGCGAGTATTGCATGGACCAATATCAAGTATGAAGACAACTTCTCTTGCGATTGCTTGTTGGGAAACTTTCATTAAGAGTGAATTAAAATGCTCGGGTCGAAATCCTCCTTCCCGAATATCATGGTGGACCAGCCCATGGAGATTAGACACTGCAAAAATCACCAGCATGTTAGAAGAGCCCCTCGCGTCTATTTGCCGCACCGTTCGTTCGCCAGCTGGAGACCTTCCAAAATGATGTGATAGGCTGTTCCACGCCTGATTCCAAGAATGGAAGCAACTTCACCGTAGTCATGACCGTTCTGGTAGAACTCAATTATCCTAGTTTTGTCTTCAACACTGATACGGCTTCGAGACATTTTCACAAAGCAAATGTACAGGCGTACTGCAATTGTCTTTATAGTGTTGCAATTGATCTGAGTTCTGAGACACTTCTTAGTGACGCATATGACAAATTTACAAGCGGAATGAGTGATGTACTATTGACTTTCCTTTCAGGCAGCGAAGAATTGAGATATCTATTATTTGTTTGCGAATCATTGTCATCGAACTGAGATTTATCAATAACTTGAGATTGCGGCTATTGATTTTAGAAGTTGTATTAATGACTTGGAAATGGTGTACAAGATGACGATAAATGTCAACCATGTGACCAGGGCTATCTTCAGGTTACGATAAGTGATGGATGAATGGAAAATAGAAGTAAAATTGGAGTAGAATGATACTTTGTGACAATGTACGAGTCATTGTCGAAGTAAAATGAAAAGAATGAACTTATAAAGTAAAAGATAATTCTAATCATTTAATGGAGCAGTCAATTTTTGCTTCCATTTGATGCACGTTAAATCGCAGCAACTTCAGTGATGTAACGAATCCCAAGCGGATCATTGGAGATACCGCCCGACTTCTCATGCTATTAAATTGCCGCTATAACAAATGAGGAAGGCCAGCGCTAAATGGAGGCTTTGCGGTTAGATTTTCAGCGATATCTATTGTTTGAAGTTCAAATAGGTTGCGATTGTCACTCGTAAGCAGCAGATGATTGGTAAGAAGAAAATGAACATTTATTAGATTGACAATGGCGTGACACGAGACTGAAGACAATACAAAATAACACTAGGAATCACAATCAGTGGTGCAATAGAAAACTCATATGCCTTCTCAACTGGCATGAGGGACCATATATAAATCACGTAATGCTAAAATGCTTAATTTTAATCCCCTTCTCCCCCTCGATGATGTTTCGTGATGTTCGCAGGACTGCCTCCCCCTCTCACAGATAACGTGATGAAACTGTCTTCTTAAAGCTGGTAGGCCTACAGGGTATATTCCCTTGCCATGGTTGCCCCTCTCCCTTGCCTTTCCAACATCTAACCAAGTAAAGGTAAGAACCTCTTCTCCTTTGCTTCATTAACTGATCATTTGAATAAGCCCACTTAAGAATACATAGGTAAGTGCAATGAGAGGACTCGTTTAAAATATACATGGACCTATCGCTTTCGAATATCGGCAGGTATAGTTAAATAATGTTTGATTCTAAATTCTAGTTTTATTCAAATAGTCAACCCTATACCTCCAGCGTATGACGACTTCTTGCGCCGTCAAAATTTGAGGCGTGCGTCGTATCTTTTAATAGTGTTTTATCATTGTTCCATGGTCTGAGCTCGATTGCTTTTGAGACGATGGCTGCTCCACCGATGCTTATATCATTTTGGCTTGATATCAATCTCGTGATCAAGAATAGAAGCCCCTCCCCTCTCCTGATAATGTTTCGTGACAATTTCTCCGGCACCCCTCTATGCCATTACGGGATCTATGAATGGCCCCAAAACCTTGATTTTGCTCGAAGACTAGAAATACAACGCTAGATTTTAATCTATTTATTTTCATAGGTGTAGATGTTTAGCTAAAGCGCATGCATTAAACATTGATAATGTGATTCACGTGAGTCTGAGGATTCAAGAATTCGTTAAGTATGGCGTTTTCTTATGTGATGCTATAATTTAAGAATTCTTGAATTTATGTCTATCATTGGCCCGTGATTTGTATATTCAAAAGGATTTTGACATTGATTTGGTTTTACCTTGTTGATTTCCATAATGTTCCGTCCATTTTTCTATTTGCTTGCTTTTGAGTCAATCCTCACTTCAATTTCATCTACAACTCTTTTGAATGTACTTTAACTTCAGATCATTATTTTTTGATTATTTGCTAGTTTATGCTACTCTGTTATTCTCAATTATATTATTATTTATTTAACATTTTTGCTTGTATTTTGCTTCGAAATCGTCCGTCCCCACATATTTCGTATCACTTCTAATTTTGTGCTATTTCATTTTTGGGTCCTTCTCATGATCTTAATTCAATCGTCATTATCATTTATTAGCACTTGCGTAGTCACAGCTTTAAGCACACATTACCGATTGTACTGTTATCATGCTAGGAATCTATCTGCGATACCGAAAAAACGATCAAATGGATCCGGGAGCAAACCCAGGTCGATGACATCCTTTCGCACATGCACAAATCAAAGCATCGATGGGCAGGCCACATCTTCAGCCTCGAAGACGACCGTTGGACGAAGAGCATTGCGGAATGGACACCGCATCCGTGGACGAAGCCAAGAGCACGACCACGAACAAGGTGGAGTGACGACTTCGCGAGGTGCTTCGGGACACTGAGGACGAGAATAGCAATGGACAGATGTGACTGGAAGCGATCCAGAGAGGGATTCCTCTGCATGGAGACAGAACCTGATGATGATGATTGTACTGCTGATTGTCATTTCTACAATGCTATTTTTGTTGTCTTCAGTCTCGCGTCACGTCATTGTCAAAAACGATGCTTCATTAGATTATGAAACATTTAACTAAATTACTTAGTAAAATGTATGACCACATAAATGTCAAAGATCGGCAGTGATATAAAATGATATCAAAACAAATTTTGTTCCATAATATTGACTAATCATAGATTCTTCGCACTTTGTATTGAAGCAAATGTAGTATCTTTCGTTTGTTCTACCCTTGTCCTTCCCCACTGGCTGATTCATGTAGCGAAAAGCAACAAGCTATCTATCTGTCAGTCTGTCTATCACACAAATTGTCAAACAACTCATTAATAACACTGTCTTGATGTTTTTGAAGACTTGACTGTAATCTAAATATTTTTAACATTTTTTCGTACTTTAGATGCTGTTGACCTAACCAACTGCATATTGTAGGCACATTTGTAATTCGATTGTATAAAGTTTAAATCAAAACTTGCGATGTCTAATGCATAGGCCATAGGCCCTACCTAAGTTTTGATAAACAAGAAGCTTTGTATGACCAAACTGCTTTCTTCGGTCTTCCATTTTTTGGAATATATCGATGCTGGATGCAGTCTAATTTTGACTTCATTGGTATCCTAGACCAGGCTAGAAACAAGTCTCTAGCAAACAAAGATCGGCAATGATGAAGTGATCTCATTTTATTTTGAGGAAAAATGATATCATCAAACATTTTTGTTCCATTATTTTGTCTAATCATAGATTCTTCGCATTTTGTATTGAAGCAAATTTAGTCTCTTTCGCTTGTTCTACCCATGCCCTTCCCCACTGGTTGATTCATGTAGCGAAAAGCGACAGGCTATCATATCACAGATTGACAAACAATGCAGGACTGTAGGTGCGTTCAGAAGCAGATATGTGACTCACACAGATGTAACACGCAGTCGGTAAATGCATTGACTTGACGGTTCCTTATGGGAGGATGGAATTTAGTGAAATGCATGAATACTCGATGAAAAGTATTGTCTTAGCGACTTTTTTCGCTATATCATTGATTGCCATTTTTAGTCCGAGACCCGAGTGAAAGCCTTTTTCGTACTTTAGATGCTGTTGGCCTGACCAGCTGCATATTGTAGGCGAATTTGTAATTCGAGTGTATAAAGTTTAAATCAAAACTTGCGATGTCTAATGTATAGGCCAGTGGTGGGCAACCAAGTTGGGATAGCGGGCCACAAGGAGTGGTCCACGAAATGGGTCGCGGGCCACCAATTTCAAAAGGCAGTAGTATAGGCTTAGTATTCTTTTATTCCGTCCTTTTAAGTGCACATATGGGCTGTTGTACGGTACGTGTATATACAGTGGTCGCATTACATAACAAAATTTTCCATGTCAATGTATACAGCAGTGTTGTGCGCAACTAATTTGTTTAATATAAAGGAATCACAGTTCACTTTCTACAATTCATGTGAGTATTGAAGAGCGATCATGCCTATAACAAATCATGGAAGTTCTTCTTTTGTGTCATTAAACGGTTATTTGACATTTTGGTGATTTGACCGACATTACCTTAATATTTCATCAAAAGACAACGGTCTGTAAGAGCAATGCAACTATCAAAAATGAAATTCGCACAAGATAAAATTGATTTTGCTACAATTATTGATCATGCTACATGTACATACGTGCACATATGTCACCCAAACATATACGGCTTTTAAATACCGTGCATGGACTCTACAAATGGTAACTCGCGCAGGTGATACGAGATGCAGGTGTGCTTATACGAGATGCAAAAGGAGCATGGTTGGATAATTCAAATGTGAATTTTTGGGTCATCATATTGCTCCTTTAGTTGTGAATTGATGCTTTTGCAAATTCTAAAGAGGATCCCTCACCCTTGGATGTACCTCCTAAATCTTGAAATCGGAGTGAGTTATTTTTCACTCCATCGATTCAAATAATGTCCGCGGGCCACTTTAAATATGAGAAGCGGTGGCGGGCCACCCAACATGTACCGGCGGGCCACCAAGTGGCCCACCACTGGTACAGGCCATAGGCCCTGCCTAAAATTTGATACACAAGAAACTTTGCATGACTAAACTGCTTTCTTCGGTCTTCCATTATTTGGAATCTATAGATGCTGCATGCAATCTAATTTAAATTTCATTGCTAATAGCAGTAAAAGTATCATGGCAGCAATGGAAATCGATAAATTCGTATGACTAGATCTATCTATGGTGTAGGCCTACATATATTCCACTACAAATTGTATATTTTCATTATAAAAAATATAATGAAATCATTTCATATCATTTTAAAAAAATTCGTAAAATTATATCATTTTAAAAATTAAATCATATCATTTCTGATCACGGCTTAAAATATTACGATCGGATAATCAGTTCTTGGAGAAACTTGAGAATGTGTTTTGCCTCCACTTGTTTTCCGGATAAATAATCCAAACTTGACACGCCGGAAAAATATAATTTGTTTCTAGTGCTGACATCAAATGACCGCCTTTTTTTCTTCGGCCTCGTATCTCTGTTAAGATTCAAATTGAAGAGAATACAGCATATGCCGTATTTTAAAAGCACATCGGCACTGGGCCGCCTCAAAATGCATTTTAATAAACTGCAGCGTGCCAGAGATGCATCTAGCGGGATTCTAAGCATGTAGACAGCAACGGTAGTGCTCCAGATAGATGATAATGCAGTTTTGCAGTTTCATCGTGAACAATTGATTGGAAAAATGGAGGCCGGCTTAGGAAAACGGAAACACTGATGAATAGCGAGCTGTGTAAGAGCAAGTTGGCGCTCTTTACGGGTCAGTGTGCGCTTCAAGAAGAGAATCAAACTTCGCGAAAATAAGAATTATCGGAAAAATCATTATATCTCTATTCAACCACTCTGTGAAGGACCGTAATAATGTACTACATGTATTACTAAATAATAGCTCTAATCATACATAGTATGAAAAATATTGCAAAGCCAAATAACAGGCATTACAGATGGAAACTAAAGATATGTTACATATTAAACCCATGGGTTTATTATTTGTAACAAGCTATGATGATTTCAGCTTGTGCAGATCTTGAACCATCCACTCGGCATGCTTTGACTACAGAAAAGTCAGTTTCAAATTATTGTTGTTAGTTATTCATAGAGCTACTTCAGTATTGTTGGAGTGTTTTCAACATTGTCTTATTTTCGTTGATTGTTATATAACCAGTGGTTGAGCGGATTCGTGAAATCCGATTTTTTTGCCATTTCGCGGGAATATAGAGACAAGAAAATTTCCTGGTTTACAGTAACTCAATTCCCTTTATTACTATTGATATGTTTGTTCTATGATATATATTTTCTGTGAATAGCCTGCCTCTTTTCTTCTTCTACAATTTTCGGTAGCATTCTGTCGATAATTTCATATTTTCCTAATTGATATCAATATATGCAAATGCATCACAATTGGATAACAAGTGTTGAAAGAATGGTTTAAAACACGCTTAAAAACACGTTTTGAAACAATACTTATCACAGAGTATAGAACTCATGTTCAAAAGGGCGGTTCTAAAAACATCTTTGAAGATGATGTCTTGAAACAATGTACTGAGCACGTTTTTAAGGCAACTATATGTTTCTCATTTGTTGTATCTTGAATAAACGCATATTATATACAGTGTATCATTATTTTAAATGACACATTCACTAGCTGAATGTGCGAACACCTCAAGTTATTCCACAAAATATTTCGCCGTCATCACGAGATTGTTAAATGTAAACTATAATGCAATCAAATATATAAGCTTTTGCCCACCATTTTTGTATCTCCTGTTCTTCTCACTAAGTCAAAATGATTCATGGATCTACTTGAACAAAAATTCTTTTTAATCCATTTTTTTCTATTTGAATCCAAAAATACGTGCGGCATTGACTAAAAGAAAATATGCGCAACCTCTATCCCTTGAGTTTATTACCGAATAAAACTCTTTTATTCAAATAAAATAATACACAAATAACAACATAAATAATAAAATAATACAATTTCGGTATTATTGACTTGCAGGTCGAATTTGCACAAAAAGTTCAAAACTTCTGCATACAAATATTTGGAACATAAAAGATCATATTTGCTTTCAAGCCTTCCGAAATAATTGTAGCGTGGAGCAGATACATTAAGTATGAAGGATGGTAGAAAAATCGAAAGAAACAAAAAATAATCTTTTGAATTACATTTACATTTCTTTTCGTGATAAAAGAATGCATACATACTTTAAGTCGCAATGGCACAGAGGCATCTCAAAAATCAAATAGTTCTCATTTTTACACGTATTTTTCAAGACAACTTATTTCAAAAAAGTCAAGGCGTTTGAGTAACAAAAATTGTCTCTGTGGAACGTTATGATTAATTCAGGCAGCTACAGCTAACAAAGACCCTCAACAAAAAATATCATTTCAACTTTATGTTACAGACAAGAGCTCAAATTTCACATCGAATATTAATTTTGAGGAGCAAAAATGTGAAATAATTCTGACAAAATAGGTAACTACTATATCAGATATTCGGTGGAAATGTGCCAAAATGGGTATTGCTTGTAGAAAGGATCTGATGACGTTTTCAAAACTCCTACATTACATCATACCACAAACACATTATTGACTCCTTCGAGTCATCACCTTATAGGTAAATTGATGAGATCAAATAATATCATTTCCTAATGCAAGAATTATTTACGTGAAAGGAATATTCACTGCTTTTCATTGACTTGCCTCTAAAGAGACAAGAAGGGATGGAAAGTTTTTGGAAGTTCCGAAAACTATCTAGACATAAAAGGAATCCAAATGACTGCGAACAAGGAGGTTGCTTTCTGGATCTCAAACCTGACCCCAGAGGACGAAGCAAGAGGAATGATTGACATTGACACAACGGGCTAAAGTTGGAACAGATACAGAATTTTTGACCGGTACCGGTTTGTTAGACCGGTCTTTTTTAAAAACGTCAATAGTAAATAATGCACTCCAATGCAAAAACACAAAGCACTATCAAAGATCAAAGTCTACCACTTTGATTAAATTTATCCTTTTTTGTTATTATATTTACTTTTTAACAGTAAAATATTTTGTGACGTACGTCAATGCAGATATAAAGGTTTCCATTTAACCCTTTCAGCACGAAATCATTAAGATACCTGTCCTAGTGACACGCACAGTGTGTCATGCAATAATTATTCAACGTAACAAAATTTGAAAATTAATCATTGTTCGATGTTACGATGACACACGATGCGTGTCGTTACTATCATTGTCCACTGTTACGGTGACACGCCAGAGGTGTCAAATAGGTATATTTTCTATATTTTATTTGTCCATTTTATGTGATTTCGAGGTGTTATTGCAACAGATAATAGCATTAGATCTTGTCATGATGCACATGTTTTCTCCGGAAGAAAAGACGGAGAAAACTGCTACAAGGAATGCAAATAGGTGTTCTCAAAATCTTTGGGTGTTTTAGAGTTGACTTGACTAATAAGTACAGTACTATGCGATGATAACACCGTAAACAGTTTTCCTTAATTTCTCATTTCACACAGTAATAATTCTCATTACGACCACAGTAAATAATTCTACACATTTTTGCTAATCTTTTTAAAACAACACAATCTATTTCGAGCTTGTATTATACACATTATGGGAACCAAACATATAAGACATATAGGCTTATATGCTTGGTTCCAATTTCCCAATCGAGTGTGCCATGAAAGCCTTTTGAATAAGACTGAATAAGATATACCTCTTATGTTTTCCTAGAAATTGTGCAATTAAAAAAGAACCGATTACCAATTACCAATTACCGATCATATAAATTTATAAATATTTTCGAGCGTATAATTTTTTATGTTTATTGCAATGTATTTGCACATCTTTTATTTACAGTCCACTCAATATTAATCACTCATTTTTCATTTCAATTTTATATTTACTCTTTTAATGTTACTTTACTTTTAATTACTTCTGCTTTTGCACCCCGAATGTAACGGAAAATCAAAAGCCATTTACTGCTATTACTACAAAATATATTCAACGCAATAAACCCATAATACGTACGTTTCGAAAAGTTTCAGGTTTACTCATGATATTTTGAAAAACAAGGAGCAGCACATAGACCAGGTTGTCCAGGGCAATCAGCACATCGGAAGACAGTTTCTTTCCGCTTTCCGGCTTGGTAGCAAACACGGCATCTCTTGTGAGGTCGAGGTTCTCCTTCCCTTGCTGGTATGCGTTCAAGTTTATGTTGTGGATTCCGTTCCTCCAAGCATCGATTGTTTGTTGATCGTGGTACCAGGCGAGGTCTTCCGACAGGATTTCGTCCAATACCTGTTTGTAAGACCAAACGATTTGACAGATTTCATGCAGTAATCTAGGTAGTTCATTTTACCATCATTCTTCCTGTAGAGAATCCATGAATTGTAATGCATGATTTGAATTAAGTGCAAGCAGTACTTTACAAACCATGTATAATTTTTCCGATTGATATCGTAATGATGAAGTGCGGCATCCAACCGGTCGACACCGCCCATATGGGCATTGTAATTCAATACAGATCGTGACTTCTTCAACCGTTTCGTGGTGTCCACCTTTGACTATGCGGCTGACCTCAACATCTTCAGCAGCAGCAAACGTATCCATCAAGTAAACCGTCTTCTTTCCAGACGACTTTTGATCCACAAGTTTTACGCAAAGAACTTCGCCGTTGCGGGAATAAGCTTGAGACTTAACAGGCAGATTTAAGTGCTTTAAATCGCTCGGAACGCCCCGGTTCGCTTTTACAGTTCCAGTCATAAATGTACCATTGCGAAACAGATATCGGGCTAATCTACAGGAAGTATAAAAGTTATCAAGATAAACGTGGTAACCTTGATTAAACAGGTCGTGTGATAATTGTATCACAATTCGTTCCGTAACTGATAATGTTTCAGCACCACGATGAGACAATCCGACTGCCCGATTTTCAGTACTCAGACCATGAAGCATCATCTTCCAAACGTAACCCGACTCGGATTCTGCCAATACATACGACTTTATTCCATACCTCCTACGCTTGCTTGGGATATATTGTCGTATTCTTAAACGTCCTTTGAACAGCATGAGTGTCTCATCTATAGAAATCTGACGGTTTGGTAGGTATGTATTTTGGCCAGAAATATTTTGTTTCCAGAAATGGTCGTACTTTTGCTAAATAATCATTTTCCAAATTTTCTGGGTCTGCAAAGCGAATATAGTTCAAAATTAACTGAAATCTGTCACGGGATAGAGATTCAGGTGACGAGAATATCTCTTGACGAAACACCAAATCGCCACTCCAGTATGATGCAAGCGTAGGCTTCTTGTTCAAAGCCATTAAAAATTGCAATCCAATAAACTTTCTGATTTCATTGACTGTAACTTGTCTGCTGTTTTGTAATTTCTGGCTTTCAGGATTATCAACTAATTCTTGCCAAAGTCTGTTGTTTGTGTAGTCGCATATATCTTGCATTAAGTCGTCAGTGAAAAAGTGATTTAAGAAAAACATCATCTTCTAATTCATTTGGAATCTCTAAGCGTGGATGTAGTCCTGTAGTTCCAGTAAATTCTGGTCCACGTCCGACGGAATCAGTACCACTTTGGACAGTTCGCCATTCACCAGTGCTGCCACCTGCATCTTCGTCAGAGCTGCTACTTGAGTCGTTATCTCGCAAGTCATTATCTTGTATTTCATCTTCAATCTCACTGCCTGAACTGCCATCTTCGTTTGTATCAAATCCCATCAAATTCAACGCATCTGTCATGGCAGAACGCCGGGGATACCGCCGACCACTTTGCGTGCTCATTATGATATGAATGCGCAATTCGAACAGCAACAACTATCAACAAATTCTGTCGGTGTGAATGATATTCAAAGATCTGTTCAATAAACGAAATCTTACGTAATAATTCGGTGAACCTGTCCTTTGAGAGTGATCATAATTCAGAAACATTCACCGATGGTTTTATGACAGGCTCTGCGTGTCACGGTATAATCGTACTATTGCATTGATTCTAATTCCGTTAATTTGTTAATAGATACATGACACGTACAGCGTGTCGTCCGTACTGAAAGGGTTAAGCAAAAACTATTATGAGCAATGTAAATTTACCGATTTTATTGTGAAGCTCCCAGCAGTTCGCCAAACCAATTTCATAAGACGTTCTCAATTTTGTAATGCAATAGAGGGGATAGACTTTACTACTTAGATAGAATAATTAGTTGATCAATTATTTTCATTAATATGATTCCTTCAAGTAGTTACGCAGTGTAATACTATTGAATGTTATGCATACCACAATTAAGAGTCCTACATACAAGTTCAAAATTTAACGATGCATGTCAATCACGAAGAATTTACGACGTTTTCTAAAGCGCACAATTATTCCGTAGTATACCAAGTATACTATAATAGTGTACATTATACATGTATAAATCCAGCACTTACTGCGCAGTTGACAATTATATATACAAGTGTATATGTAGTAGAACCCACTTATAACGGACTCGGTTATAACGAACTCTCGGATATAACGTACTCCTCTTGCAGGCACGGACAAAAATTATGTCTTCATAAAATGCCTCGGTTATAACGTACTCGGATATAGCGAACTCTTTTCAAGGGTCCACAGAGCAAATTTTGATTTTTTACAACGTACTTGGGGATGAAAGTACTTAAGTATTCTGAATCATCGAAACGAAGCTGACACGATTCTACAATAACTTGCTGCGTTTGATGATGGCAGCAACAGCTCTTGTCATTGGCTCGGAGGAGGACAACTTTTGAGTGTCGAATCCGTCCAATGAGCAATCGATAGAAGTGAACTGGAATTAAGACATTGTCCACCTACGAGTATCTTCTTGCGTTGACCGCTGTCGAAGTCGCTCGCTTGCGCAGAAAACTCTGGACAAATTTTTATCAAAATGACTTATTGCAGCATACATTGTTTTTTAGTCATTCTGATTTTTAGATTCATGTTCAGAATATTGCATATTTTTTCTTACACAATAGAGAATTGTTAAGACACTATGCTGTTTTCTCGAGTAGGCATGATCATACATGTATTTATGGTGATGCATAGTGAGAATTAGCTGGTCATGATAGATAGGACCTTACTATTGCAATTGACAACTTAATTTGGTGCAGAAGTAGGCTTCAATACTTCTTATATAACTTGTTCTTGCACACCTCGGATATAACGTACCAATTTTTTAGGTCCTTTGAAGTACGTTATAAGTGGGTTCTACTGTATATATATATATATATATAAAAGAAAATAAGTAATGGGGACGTTCAAATAGATATATAAAAAATGAAAGGCGATGAAACCAAAGACACGTCTTTGCGTAACCGGTTTCTGTGGTTTATTGGTTACCCCTTCATCAGGGATATATATATATATATATATATATTACCGCAACATCAAAGCAAAGCTTCCTATCTGCTTGAAAGTAGGAGTGCAAGACACAATCGGCGGCAGATTCGTTGATTCAAGACTAACACAATAATTGTTTCATCAGATTAAATTTGATTCTATGTTTTTTACCAATTGTTAACTGTGTATCGACTGTCATTCACGGCGTGTCGACTAAAGTTGGATTTTCTATATCTTTCCATTTTTAATCCAGTTTCACCTCCTCTCTAACTCTCCATACCAATATATGTGCTAGTTTTAGACATGTATCACTGCTACATTTCATACTCGCATTCGTATAAATATACTTTCATGACAAATGAGGTATGTAGCCTATATACACACGCATGCAGTACATATAGTGTTCTTTTATGAGCTGCGTACCTACATTCAATCTTCTTTGCACAAAATGTTTGTGTTAAAAAAGTAAATATTAAGCATAAAAACAAAACTCGTCAAACCGGTACCTGGATACCGGTGACCCGTTCCAACTCTGCAACGGGCTATGCCTATGGTCCAGAGAATAGTAGGAATCGCCAACGATGAAATTAAGAGAAGGATTCAAAGATAAGCAGTTGAAGAAGTCTGTCACCTAAAAATTAAGTTGGTAAGCAGTTCCATCGGAGTTAGGATAGCTCAGTTGGTTAAGGACCGCTCTTCGGTGCGGAGATGCAGAAGTTTAAGGGCTCGAGTCTGCCTGCCGAGTGAAGCACCACCGCCTAGGATAGCTCAGTTGTGTTAAGGGTCGCACTATTGTCAGGAGGTGCAGATGGTCAAAGTTCGAGTCTAGATGTCTCATCGGAGGTTGATTACCCTGGCTGTCCACAAGCGGGTCTCGGTCGGCTTGAGTACATAGAAAATCTTTCTAATGAAAATCACGTGATATTATGGCTTATGTGGCACTATCACACACCCCTATTGGATTCATACACACATAATCATGAATCACGTGAATCAAAGTCGTTGGCATAATGTCAATGCGCGAACCGAATCATTTACAATGATGCTAGATCAGAATTTATCGACAACTTGTGTGAAAAAGCTCGTTTAAAATTCGAACACGTTTTAATTTCGATGGCAGTGGCAACTTCCCTCGCGTCTTAGAGTCAAATTTATCTGAATACTTTTGCTGATGCAACTTGCAGCAAAAAAGTTAGCTAATTCAAAGTCATCACTTTTACTAATTCACGTACATTCAGAAAATAATCAACTGGCATGAGTGCACTGTGCATCCCGTACTTTGCAAAAAATATTAATTACGGGTCGAGTAAACCAGGTTCGGACTTTGGTCAGAATGTTCCCTATTAAGCTTTGTCTGAACAGACTGGACCGGAAAAGTTAGAACCACTTTCGACTATGGACTCTTCAAAAATTCATTGCATCGTAATTAGTTGACTGACTGCTTGTGATCGGCGAATTGCTTAAGTTCATTAATTTGTTTAAGTCTGATGACATCTTTATGAAATCGCATGATTTCCAGCCAAACGATAAAGCAAAGATAAATAAACACAGAGCAGCCTGTTGTGCAGTCCTTCAGCTTTCTTAGCCATTCCAGGTGCCAGAAGCTAGTTTGGGCCACTCTGAACCCTTGTAGGGCGGAAAGCAGCGTCTACGGCTGCCAACTAATTTTCGTGATTACTTTGTTCAAGTCTAATGAATCCTTTCTTTTGCATGTAGCCTAATACGTTGTCAGCATAATACATCAAATTCAAACAGCCTCCATAAAGAATTGCTATTTTCAAATGTTGATAATAAATGATTGCTGTCAACAAATAGGCCTATTAATAGGTAGGTGTCGAAAAATAATTGTCAAATAGTGATTGATTAACCCAATTTAAATACATTTCCTTTCTCTGAAGTGTTACTCCGATGCCTTGGTGTGAGAGCAACAGTTACGTTGAGGAGCGATGGACACTGGACTGCCAAACTCACCAACTGAATAACGATTGGAAAAACAAATTGGAGAAGACGAAGAAAAAGATACTGAGACAAATTCTCAAGGCACTGGGAGCTTGCGGCTCAAGATCAAAGATCTTGGTTTCAGATTTCAGGGAGGGATTCTTCTGCAAATATAGGTGAGCGAGGGGCAATAGCGGACGTTTTCGAGAATGCTCAAATTTCAAGTAGTTATCCCAGTCTAAATAAACTTTCCTGCATGATGCTATATCTTAGGAATATGCTTGTCATATATATGCAATTATAGACATGTAGCATAATTATTCTAGCATTGGGAGCACTTTAAAAATAACCCCCTGTCCGCAATTCCCCGTCGAACTGTGAATAGCGGACAGTGAAAAATATTTGATTGGATATAATTATAAACACATAATTGCATCTTATCATTAAAATTAAGGCATTTGTACAAAAAAGAATATTATTTTAATGATTACAAAAGAAAAAGAAGGGACAAGGGTTGTTGGAAAGTAAAATTCGAGAAGATGTTTGAGTTATCGAGCAAGTCACTCTAAAATTACGTTGCGATTATACTTATGATATTAATGATACAAAATAATTTGCTCAATATTAGTTATTGACATACAACACACGATTATAATCCTCGACGACAAAACTCGCATATGTATTACCCGTGTGAGCCACGTGGACCACTACCATGGTCAGTACAACTTTCGTGTGCTCATTTGTCTCAACCTCGACATTTTATCCAGCCTTCGGAAAGTGGTTCACGATATTCATCGTGATGAAATATGCAGTACCACACTCTGTCAGATGGCGTTCCGGTAACGGTCATTTTCTTATTTTTCTCTAAAAACTGTACGCTGATAGAAATGGCATATGAGACAATATTGAAATGATATGACGGATTCTATATTCAACTTTTATTCCGTCGTGAATCCATCGACGTGTGACGACGAAAAATCGATTTGATAGTGGTCAAACGGATATTTTGGTCAATTTAGATATGATAGAAAAAACCAATCTCCTAGAAAAATTAACTTATATGGTTAAACCTCATCTACTATAATGGTACTACTACTAGATTCTACTAGATTCTACTAGGTTCTACTAGATTCTAAATCTAATCAGAAGATAGAGAACTCGAGCTGTCCGCTATTGCCCCGTTCTCCCCTATTAAAAAATGGTTTCACTGTGACAGTCACCAAAAGTGTTCGACAACAACAAGTTTGGTTACATTACATTCTGACTGCTTATAATTGAAATAAAGAAATCTATTTGATTCTTCACTTTTCTTTTAGTTGAATATTCTAACACCTCAGACATCGAAGCTCATCTTGTGTACTACTGAAAAGCGCCGGCTGACAGTAGCGACATTTACATCGAATACATTTCTCCTACACCTACACAAAGAAAAACAGATGCAGCGAATGGTTGGAATTTCGAATTTCATTGGAAAACATCTATAAGAATGCGTCTTAAACATGTTTAAAACATAAAGTTGCTTGGCAATCCCTTTTACTTTGCTAACATCACAAAGTATTTGATATGAATCGATGTATAACAAACAAGCAAATATGTCACACTGAATATGCACTGAAACAATGGCGAGAATTGGATGAACGCATTGTGGTTCCCAAGTTACACCAAATATTGTTAATTGGCCATTGAGTTCTGTAGTAGTCATGCTTACAATGTCTTATATATGTTGTCTGATGAACGTTTACTGAGAATTTTGACAACTACAACTTCATTCGCAACGACTGTAATAATGTTGTGGTGGACTGATTGCATTAGTATATTTCCCAGCGCCCAGGCATGAGATTGACGGGAATGGCTTCGGGGAATAAGCTATGACTCGGGGCTGACAGCACTCAGCCTTATAGCATATTGCGGTTCAGATATCTGAACTGAAATATTACATTGTATTGATACATGTAGTTATATTATTTTGTATTATTTTCATTCGTTGTTTTTTTCATTTGTCAGATAAAATCGTGCTTCTGTCTTCGATCCCTGCACTTTACACTATAACCGGATGGTTTTTAACATCTAAGATGATATAGTGCATATTCTATGCATATGCCATTGAAATGTGTTCATACATAAACTTCTACTTCATCATATCCGCTACTGCTGAATTTCAGAAATATAGCTATTAACGAAGGAAGTTATAACAAACAGGGTTCGTACAGAGACAGGATGAATTTTCGAGGGTTTTCGATGGTATCATTCAACACATTTTCGAGGGCATCACTTATACTCAATAATAGCACTGTTTGACATCAATAAGGCTTAACATGTCATCCTTAGATAATTGGCATATCCTAAATTAATACCGCATTTACAATACCGAATTTTATGCACCGTGAAGAATTCTCTACGAAACAAAATTTAGTTCCATAATTGAAAAGGATAGCTACTTTATCCTATTAGCTGTATGCATATATTGTCACGATAAAAAGGAAATCTTACAAAAAATACACGAACTCGATAGTTCTCAGTTTTAACAAAAATAACGAGAGTAAAATTACTATCTAAATAATTACATAAAAACAATAATTACATGTAACGATGTGATTCATGCGTTTTTTCTAAATCTCAGTCCAATATTCATAACGATGAATTACACCCAAACAAAATAAAGCAAAAACAATTCGATCGGCTAGAAATTTACATATTCTAAAAAAACAATTACTCAGAAAATCTTATCATCTTATAAAACAATGATTCTAGATACCAGATAGAGTACAAAACTACATAATCCAATTAGTAACTAGAATAAGCTAGTAATACGCAGATGGTATATATGGCGAACTACATGCCCTTTAAGTGTTTCATCTTTACATCCAAAGATGTCAATACAATGAGCTGCTGCTTTTATCGGAAGAAACTATCCGAAACGCGTTGCTTCTTGTAAGAAGAGCAAAATTCTTCTCTTCTTCGGCTTTTTTGGCCAATTCATCAGCACTGGATAATAATTCTTCAATTTCAAGCGTTAAACACCTCTTCTTTTCCCGCAGTTCATCGACTTCATCCAATAAACGTTTGCGTTTGCTTTTCATTCATACATGTTAAATATTACATTTCATAAGATGTTATTTTGTAAATTTTGAAGAAAATATTCTCTAAAAAAAACAAAAGTCTCACAGACATATTTCGGGCATCGATATTTCGAGGGGTTTTCGAGAGAAATACCGATATTCGAGGGTTTTCGATACCCTCGAAAAAAAATCGTGATTTTCGAGGGTCTGTACGAACCCTGAACAAAGCATTCAGAAATATGTCCGCAAATGGAATTCAAGTATCATAACTGACCTTCATGAAAACCGTCTCTATAACTACCGATGTCTGAAAAGTAATTATGACAAATATAATGAATTCCAAAAAAGTTTTTTAAGTTTGACGGAAGTAAAATGCATACAGTGTATGTGAAAGTGTTGTTCGTAGTACATTTATGAAAATGCTAGTAATATAGGATATCAAAATCACACAGCTCATCAATTTTCAAAAATTCAACGAACAAATGATTATCGATCCTCCACCCCCTCTCATTTTTTTGTATTATTGGGCGAATCTCGAGAGCCAACAGACATCACCGCAAATTTTCCGAAGAATCTCATGCGTACCAGCGCCTCACCCAGGCTTGAAAATGGGTTTCCTAGCCCATAGACCCCGAATCTAGGTATGATGCGCGTATATTTGAACAGAACGGGTCGGTTGTCGTGACATAAAGCAGACGGTTCAGTACTGCAATCCCTTAGAATATAGCCTTTATTTATAGAATTTCTGCATTTCTCTCCTACTGGAATCTCTCTTACAAAACAATTAAACACAGAATTTAGAATAAGATAATAAACTATAACTAAATTCAGAAAAATTTATGGAAGGTTTTGACTGTTTAATCGAACCCAGTCCCCGAGCTGCTAACGCGACTTCGCTGGTCTTCGTAATCGTCACACCGCGTTAGCAGTTCGAGGACTGGGTTCGATTCCCAGCCGGCTAGCCATTTTTCATGGTGGTGACAGGAGCAAGGCGCATAGAAAGATCACTTCGACCTCATGAAAGCCAGAAGCATCGAATTCACCTGGCAGCAGTTGCTACTATGTGCTTGGACTAGCGATCGTTTGGTCCAGAGATTGAGCCCCGAAAGTGTCATTACCACAGCGCTCCAGAAAAGTCTGACTGAGTTAGCACCGTCCAAGCCTCTAGTATGGGGAGTAGTGAGATTCGGATGGAAAATCGGACCGGCCATACCGGTCTAATTCTGTTCCCGTCTTATTTGAGAAATTGCACTTGTCGAACAGAGTCCCTGACTTAGAACCAGTCGTTGTTATTAAGGTCCAGTTAGGCATGCGATTATATAAGCGTATTTACGTGGCAATCGGACAAAACTATTATATACAAAGAGTTGAGCTGAATGTCTACGATAATGTGCTTTTTCCTATCAAATCGAGTGTATCTATAAATAGAGACTTCTCAACAGGTGGCTACTATTGGCATATGAACGCCAAGATAAAGCACATGTACTTCAACTCGCAGTTCAACTATAAAGCCCTTCTCAAATTCTACAAAATACGCTATCAGTTATGTAAATTTGAATTGTTCATAATACATGTAGTTTATAATCGATTTCTGCTAATTGACAAGATGCATGTACTTTTTGGATTGATTGCCGTACTAAAGTAACCGAAAAATCTTTTAAATACTTGCTAATCAATATTCATGCTTTTGGTCATTAAATCTACTTCAACGTTATATAAGTTTTATTAAATAACCACAATCTGGAGTGTAGACAATACAAAAATCAATGGCATGTCTGTCTACATATAAGGCAAGTGAGGATGATGCCAAACACATATAGCATGATTATTTCAATTAATTGGCTAGATGCTAACATACATGTATCTATACCGTTATGGTAAATTTGGCTAATCGTACCAAATACTTATTACTATACCTAAGTACAAGCATACATAAATTTGCGGAGACCCAGTTATTCCGATCAGTGAACGCATTGACAGCGAGCCCCTCATTACTGCCTTTCTCATCTGAGTAACACACTTGATATGTTATTAAGCCTATTGTAAGTGATAATATTATTCCCTGTAGAAGATGTGTCCGTAGACATATGCTAGCAGTAGCAAGACCTACGTAAGTTTGATTGGATTTCTTGTAGGCCTATCTTGATTGATAACTTTGGAAGGTTAAGTAACCTCACTCAGCATACAGGGAGTTGCTATTAGCATTGGATTGTGGCATCCCTGCATTCGGTCCGAAAATCTCGGCGAGTTGTCGGCCGCCGGATCGGACCAACCCGAAAATCTTGGACCGGTCTCCATCTCTGCTGCAATATAGAGCCTACACAACAATAGATGAAATCAGCTGGTGTGGTAATCACATATTAGCCTATATACATGTATACTCATTGACATAATTAATGAAACAAACTATCATTGGCTTGAATTGAAGTTTGTTTCACTTTTTCACAGGCATGATGCAATATCTCGCTTTCTATGTATTACCATTCAACACATTAGAGAATGGAGAGAGATCTATAGGAGAGCAGTGGCTTCTCTTTGAAACATCCTTCATTCAGAAACTTTGGGAATCCATGCCATCTCGGATTACTGAATGTATTGGAGCTATAGGGGGGCACGCGCGCTATTAAAGTTGAATCTGCTACATGCGTTGTTTTTCTGTGCTAGCGACTTGGTGGAGATTGTGACTAAATTATCAAGGCATCATACATACATGTATATATACCAGTCAAAAATGAAAGAAGTTAAAGAAGTAAATGTTTTAAAAATTTTGTCAATGAGTATATATCAACAATAGCTATTCATAACTACATACTTTTATCGAAAAGCTCGGTCGGTCCAATATCGGTCGCCGGTCCGGTCTTGAAAATGCCGGAACGGTTACAACCCCGCAGAGAGTATGCATTAAAGCTTCAAGTCGCATAACTTTCGATTAATTTACTTCATGCATGTAAGTAGCGTTCAGTGCTTCGCATGCTGCAAATATATCCATATCGAAAATTCGTCCCTTTAGTTCGAAGTAAATCGACACTTATGCGTCCACTCTCCTGACTACAATACTGTCCGCAACAGAAATTCCTCGAAAGACATCACCGATCACGAAGAAATTGATTGAAAATAATTTTCTTCATCGAATAATTGATTTGAGATGTCATCAGAAATACTTCATGAGATCAGCCGGAGATGATGCAATTGCTTGCAATGAGTCAGCTTCAGCCTTGTTCACAACAGACAGCTGAGTTATGACGACATCACTGTTATGACTTCAAAACATCAACTAAAGTGCCCTTTTGGTTGTGATCTTCTAATAATAGCGAAATGTTAGTAATTTTCCATTCCAGAGTATCTCAAATCAGCGAACTGTTAGATGGAATATTACGTCAGCAAATAAGAGACGTGAGAACTTGAACCTTACCCGACTTCTAGTTGATTTAGACAACTCCTTTTGTAGGTTGTCGTCGAGGAGAGAATCTGAGATTGTGGACAACTCAGTTTTCGTACATTTCAGCATTAATGCTGTAAGTATGTCGAATAAATTAATTGCCAGTACACGGAAACACACATACGTCTGTCCTCCGTGTGTCCCACTATTCTTCTGTGCAGGTTGGATGCCCCGTCTCTCGGACGCATAGCGAACACTAACACAGCAGTCCGGCAGCCACAACGAGTTTCTGCAGGGAACGAGGCCGAAAGTGAGACTTTCACAGAATAATGTACACTATATGCCTCACAGAATTAGATTCATCTGCGCGCGCTTCGGTTTCCTAGAAAGGAAGAATTGTATGCAACCTTAATGTCGAAATGGCACATCAACTTGCTCCTTCTCGAATGGATAATAATTCATGTATCGCTTGCTATTGGAAATGGCAAACAATAAGCTGTCAGCAGAGGACAGTGGAGCCAGTGAGAGATGCGTGCGTGCTGTGATATCACTTCGTACACACCAAAACACACATCCCTGTCTTGGCTTCGATTCAATGTATGCACTATACAGTGAGCAATGCCGAGGAGAGGATCATCAAGTGAACTTATTTTCGTACGCCTGCTACTTTCTTTGATAATGATCGGAAGGGTCAACATTATGGAGAAAACTTGTGCGCAATGATCTGAAGTCTTCGAATCTGAAGGAATTTTGGCAATCGAAGCACTTTGCTGGAACTCACATTAATCCGCAAGCGACGCACGACTTTTTTTCCTATCTCTGTAAGGTATTAGGAATTCCTTCTTGCCCACCTAATAGGTTCCTCTATGTGCCGTCAGTTTCGTATTAATCACACTTCTAGCAAACCGAAGCAGACAAACAAAATATTTAATTCTGTGATATGCCTACTACGAATCGCTGCGTCTGCCGAGTTCTAGTGAGTTCCTCTTCTTGTCAGACATGATCAAAGAAAAACACATGTTAATCCAATGGGACGCAGATTGTAGTTTTTGGTTGAAATGAAATTTTGTATGTTTTCTCTGATTAGACAAGAAGTACTAAGCATAGAGTCATAATTTTTGGCATGGAATGTCTTCAAGTCATTTCCTTCCATGTTCATGCACCCTTATCTATAAAGCTAAACACAGTTAGATTTGGCGAGCCTCTTAATGTCGGCAAACACGGACATTTTAAGCAACTTTATCCACATTCTCACATACATTGTCGATCAGAAGCATGATAATAGCACATGCACATCATAGGAAATGATCTGAAGACAATCTATGTCAAAAATTATGACTCTAGACTTAATACTTTTCAGCTGACAAGCGAAAACATGGAAAATTTCATTTTAATCAAAACTTCAATCTGCGTCCCATTGGATTTACATGTGTTTTTCTTTGATCCTGTCTGACAAGAAGAGGAACTCACTAGAACTCGGCAGACGTGCAGATTCGCAGTAGGCGTATGGTGTACATCATTATGTGAAAGTCTCACTTTTGGACTCGTTCCCTGTAGAAACTCGTTGTGGCTGCCGGACTACAGGGCCACAGCGCCGGCGGTCTGCACGGATCAATATGAACAATCATAGCTTAGCATTCACCAAAATACATGGCTATTCCCAGTGAAGCGTGAGTGATTCGATTATACTCGAGCACAGATGAACATTGCTGTTACTCTCAACCTGATTTAATGATTATATCGATTACACCTAGACAGTGTGGAATTTGAGCTTGATAGCGGTAGGGGGGAATCAAATGGCAATTAAGCCATTTGTTCCAAATGTTCGTTTAAACGCAAATTTCGACCGAAAGTTTTCGGGAGAACGTCGTAGCCAAAGCTGGAAATGTTGTGATCTTAAGAAAGAGATCAATCCGATTCATATGGTACTATTCTCATCCTCGTACCTAGAACGCCCGCAAACAATTTTTGAAAATAGTTTGAGTCATAAATTGGATGAGGAAGATAATATTTGATACCTGTCAGGGACTTTCTTATGTATGCATATAGTGCTAACCGCATTCAGTCAAATAATACTTCGAATAAGATCCGCAGATCCGCAGACAACCTCGCAAATCAGAAATTTATGGAAGGCCTAGCCTATGAAAATCCAAATAAATACTCCCAGAAGATCACTGAATGATTTATTGCAATTAGACCTATACTCAATTCACTAGAAGCGGACTTGTTCTCAGAACCTTATTTTATGAACTAAGCAGAATTTCAATTAGATTAGTATGAAACAAATATCACGTGTACGTTGTCTGGATTCCACTGTTTTTGAGATGGTTTTGCCAACTTTATTCCATGTAGCATTTTCTGCTTCTCGAATTCATTCACAATCTTTCTGAACAAAGAAGCTTCATTAACAAATAATTACGTTCACGAAGAGGGCTAAGAAAATTACACCTGTTAATGCAACTCAAATTTACAAATGCAATAAATTGATATTCAATCAATTTGGTTGAGGCAATGTAAGGCCGATCTACCGGAAATTATTCTTCCCCTCTCAAGGCACATCTTCAGTATCGGGGATGAGACGATCCAGTACAGGGGAACTTCCCCACTTTCCCTCCCGTCAAATCAAACACTACACCTAGAACGAGTTGAATACGCACATATCTGGTCGTTTACATCAAAGAACATCATATTGACGTTATTTGAATTTACAGGTAACTGTATGGCGGGCGCCGGGGGGGGGGGACTGACTTTTGTATCATTTTGAGTTATTTGAAGACTAGAATAGAAATAGAATAATGACGAATATTTTACTTAACACACTGACGAGGTACCAGTAATTGACCAGTATCAGTATTGTGATCGCCAAGCGCTGGAGACCACCATTTCTATGCACTACGTATGCTGGCAACGCGTGTCCAGTTTTGTTATCAGTGTGGAATTCTGCTCTATCCCATCAATATCACGCGTATTTATTGTCGGATTTATATTGGAGGAGCGAGCAGTAATAAAAGTAAAGGAAACAAGTTTGGGTAGCCTACGCACGCTGACAGCTCTCCCCAAGTAACTAATCTACACCAATTCCATTTCTATTTCAGATTTCTCCAATTCAATTTCAGATATCTTGTATCTTCAAAGTTGAGATTGTTGATAGATATCTGAAATTCAATTGGAGAAATCTGGAATTCATCTGGAAATGTCTGAAATATACATGGAGAAGGTGTAGTGGATGCAGTGGCAGTGATATAGTTCCCAAGGTGGACGGACTCGAACCTGGGCCTTCTGCTCTTCCGAACCGGAATGTGGCCGTTAACAGACTCAGCTATCCCACCAGCCAGGCATTGGGAACGCGACGGAAAATGCACCTTCATTCTTTATGACTGATTGCCTTGGAGTGGGTCAAGTATGCAAAGCACTCGGAAAATCAAATAAATCCAGGAAAGTGAATTCTGAGGAAAAAATCATGAAAAAATTGAAGAGTGAAATGTATTTCTGTAAGTATGAGTATCACAGGCGCCAGACAGCCGTTTCAACTGCTGACGAAGCTCTCATCTCGCAATTTACTTAATGTATCAAATGGTTTAGGGAAAGTTGTAATACAAATGCGGCTAAGTGCAGTGTTGACTTGACCCCTGAGGGGAACTTTAGGGGAGAATCAGAGTTGCGTACATGAAATGACAATGAGAAACGTTATGTCATCCCCTTCACTCACAGGTCAATAATTTAGTGCAATACTAAGTATGATGATGTCTATTGCAATTCTCTTGACTAAATGCAACTGCACATTCTTGTATTAGGATGGGAGAGATTGAAAGATGAAGATTTCGTCATGCTGCAAGCAAGCAAGGATGCGTATCCAGCTGCAACACTCATTGAAATATTAACACAAGATCACTGTCGGATTTAAGGAGTGGGGTGATCGGCATCAGATGTCCTCCTATGCCACTACATGACCTGTAAATAGGTCTGAATATTTTTAGTACGGGAATTATCAGGACCGGCCGCTGTGAATTCTGGTAAGATATAGTCTAATTTTTTGCGGCCATGGCGGAAAAAAGTGAATAATTTTTTGTATGTTTGGTCCAAAAGCCTTCCTCCTCACAAAACTTCATAATGAAAATAGAGAATCAAAAACGAAGCGAGTGTGATTGATTGACGTCTGAATGACTATGATTTATCGATTGCATCAAAAAGGATAGAAACATCATCTGTAAACAGTCTGCAATAATTATTTTCATGACTACAAACAAGAAGGATCTATCTGTTACATACGTGAAAGTAATCATGTTATTCATAAATATGATCGCAGCTGGTAGTACACAATAATTCCCATTGCAATTCTCCATGTTGTCCATGCATTCGTTTTTTTATTACTGTAATCACATTCTCAAATAGGCCCACTGGACTGTGCCAATTTAATTAGTGATATCTAATCATTCTTTTTTCATAGGCTTTTATGTTATGATTCAAGTTGTAAATCTGTTCGTACACTAAGATCTACACGTAATTTCATTATTAGTATTACCATTTACAAGCCTCAACCGAAAATTTGAGAAACAACAGCACATACATAGATTTTGATTCTGTATGTATATCCATTATTTAGTTTCTTAGGCGGAAGAACAGCCCTTACGCCAAATATATGAAAAATTGCTGTTATGGTAAACAAGATACACTGTTGATTGTTATCGTCATGGTTGATTTTTCCTGTAGGCCTTTTGGAGAAAATGTACGAATTCAAGTTTGAGGTAATAAGTTAAGCATAGTTCACAAAATTTACTTTTTGGTTATAGATAGCCTGTTAATGCTGTTGTCTGAGGCAATGATAGAGATGGTACACGAACACTTGTTCGACACGAACATTTGTTCGACACGGACACTTCTTCGACACGACGTTTGTTCGTTATTAAGCAATTATAGTCTTTTTCTTTTTCAGGTTGTGTATTTTTTGAGAATTTGCATTTTTTTTATACTTTTTGTCTTAAATTAATCTTTTTCCTTTCTAAAAAAATATAATTCTTGCATCGCATAGATTGAACTAGAAGCGTATTTGTAATTTAAGATATTACCATAAAGACGAAAGATAGCTAGTACCTGAAATTCTATTCATGCAGAACTATTCATGCTAGATAAAGCATTATTCATGCAGAACTTGTCGAAGAAGTGTTCGTGTCGAACAAATGTCTTGTCGAAGAAGTGTCCGTGTCGAACAAATGTCGAAGAAGTGTCCGTGTCGAAGAAGTTTTCTGTCGAACAAATGTCCGAAAACATAGATATCAACTTGTCGAAGAAGTGTCTGTGTCGAAGAAGTGTACCAGATCCATAGAGATATGCTTGATTGGAAATCAGAAAGTCATTTCCATACCAAATAGATCTACGAAGGTGCATTAAAGTATTGGTTGACCAAGCGATCTTTCGATCCGGTGGTTGATCCCCATAAAGTGTCACTGGAAGTCGGCCGCAGAGGAGGACCTGAACGAGGAAGACGCCCAAGACAAGTGAAGACATTTAAGGACGTGGATGGGGGAGAGGTCAGGCAATATGCGAACGCGTCCTCAAACGTAGTCACTCACATCACCTGGATAGACTTGAGGATGCTTTGAGTCAGCTACATTCGATATAGGCAAAAACATCTTTATCGAGTAAAACAGCTGTGTCAATGAGACTAACAGACATCAAATAGCATGCTATCCTACATTCTATCTATTCACAGTTGTTATCAATTCTCTTTACTTGGACGATGATCGATCAGATCAATAGTAGCGTATTAGATTCACATGCATAGGCCTAACAACAGGGATGAGAACGCCGTGTCACAAAAAATCCGGAGGATCTCTTCTAGGGGGCCCATTTTCAGTTTTGATATGATAACAAGCAATCAAAGAGTCAATTTTAGATGGCTATGAATCTTTATGCGCCTACACACTATAGACCATATAGTGTCGACTAAAAATACATTGATTGCAATAAGGCCACAGATAATAATCAATTGTAGCTCAACCATATTGAGGCAAAGTACCGGGGACAAGATCTTCAGCCTTTTGGGAGTGTATCTAGCAGAATTTTGACATTTTCAAAGCGCCGCAGTAGGAGTGCAACTAGTAGAATTTTGATGTTTTATAAAATACTACAATTAGTAGAATTTTGATGTTTTAAAAACCGCCGCAAGCGAAGCCTCCAGCGTTTTGGGAGTGCAACTAGTAGAATTTTGTTGTTGCAGAGCGCCGCGGCGAAACCTCCAGCATTTTAGGAGTGGAAGTGTAACTAGTAGAATTTTGATGCCTCATAGAGCACCGCAGGCAAAAACTACAGCATTTTGGGAGTGCAACTAGTAGAATTTTGATGTTTTCTAAAGCGCCGCAGGTGTGTATTCAAGCTTTTCAAAGCGCTTAGGATGTATAAAGCATTTTCTCGGCAATTATATCACGCAGGAATTACAACTTTTCGGAGCTCAATGTTATTTCAAAATGTCATGATATGAGGGAGGTTTTGTGAATCAAAATTTCTTGGCGTGTATGATGAGTTTCACAATGTACGAGTAATAATATATCCCGTACACAGTAGAACAAATGGAATTGTTTGCTTCAAAATGTGCGGTGTCGGAGAGGGAACCTGCTAGAGAGTCAAAAAAAAACGGAGCAAGGAAATATAAATCACATAGCGGGTAAACAACATAAATAATGCAGTCTAGTAAAAAAAAGAAGTCCAACATCCTCAAAAACATGTTTCGTCAGAGGGGACCACTCAGCGCCAGAGGGGCCCACTGATCACCCGAGAGGGCCAACTGATCACTAGAGGGGGCCCACTGATCGTCAACTCAGAGGGGTCCCACTGATCGTCAGAAGGGGTCCCACTGATCGTCAGAAGGGGAAATATGGATAATATCAATTGTAATAACTTGTGATCAGAGGGGTCTCATATGCAACGCATCATGAATATGTCATTCCATCTTAGGGGCCCACGTACCTTACCCCCTCCATTTTCATTGCATTTTCTGGTGAATCTCAGAAATGACCCAGATGGCCGTAAAAAAATCCGGAATTCCGGATAAATCCGGAAGATTCTCTTCCCTGCAACAACTGATTCCACATATGAAGTTAATAGATAAGTGGCAATTGTCACGTATAAAATTTAGCAGATAATAAAAAAAGATGATAGAATTTGAGAAATACAGAAAATTATAGTTGGTGTATAAGTCTACTAATGATTCGAAGTGCTGATCCCTTTCACAATGACGTGCTTTTAATTTACTGAATATAGGCCTGCTGTAAACTTGAGTACCATGTAATGTAATAAATAATATTGCCATGTTGACCTTCATACACGTGCTTAAATACTATATACCGGCATGTATGTTTTTATTGTACAAATAGACCAATCGTAATCTACAAATAGAATCTGTGAAAATGCAGAGTCCTAGGGAAGGGAGTCGAACGGTTAGTACACATGCGAGCAAGGAGGGGAGGTGGATTCGAAAAATGCCATAATTGTGCGGAAGTCCTTTATGGATGGCCCCTTAGTTATGTGGAGCCATTACTGGAGAGCGGCAGTTAAAAAATCAAAGCAAGTATCTAACCATTTGCTATGTACACCAGCTTATCGGCGACTCGGAATCAACAGTTGAAGATCATTTTGCCTTCACCATGACTGCGCGGAAGATTACTTACGATTAAACGCGTTTTCATTCAAGTCACAAGGAGAGAACGAAACCGAGCAAGTTCAAGTCTCTTCACGGGTAAATTTGATAGCTGTGCAGAATGGAAGCGTCTAGATACTTCCGTCATCAATTTTGTCCTTAAGACACCTATATCAATAGACAGACTGACCTCCAATGCCGATAATCATCGCACTATCTGTGACCTACCATGCTGTAATCAAAACAATACACCGACGTCATATATTCTGACTAAAACAGGAGCGAAGCATTTACATCTTAGATTCAACATCGACGCAGGAAGGAACAATTATTTTAAGTCAGATTACAGAAACTTCTACTTGTGATAAATGCTAGACAATAGTCCTCAGCCACTGTTGACTTCACAATAGATGGAGTTGATACTTTATTGACCAACAGCTGCATGCATACGTTACATTTGCGCGAGAGTGAGCGAGGACGCCAGCGAGGTTAATGTGCTAGCCGAACTTCCGATATTATAGTGTCGAATTGTTGATATGAACATGTTATCATTATTACTTGGCATACAACATTATCATTTTTTCCATTTACAATGGGTGTACAAGTACATGCATATTCCGCTGATTTTTAAAAATGATCGGAGCTCTAGAAAAAAAGCATTTTCTGATTTATAAACTCAATGAAAACATGTCGGAAAGCTAGATCAAGTAAACCGATATATATACTCGTAAATGTCATTTTCCCTGTCAAAATATGCTATGCTGCTATACCAGAAGTCATAATCATTGGGCTGCATTCATTTCAGGTCGATCAGAAAATTAGCAATAGCATTCATCTCCAGAGGACAAAAATGCAGAAACGCGTTAGCAAATGAAGGTTGCAATGTAACTAGACAGAGTGACAACTATTAAGTCAATAAAAGACACCAACATCCTTGATTTCCCGACCTCACTCGCCTGACCCAGGAATCGAATCGAAGTCAGCGGTGGAGACGAGTTGCACCTTCTTCACTAGGCCACGCTGACGGTAAAAAAAGGAATAACAGTGAGGGCTTTTATTAACTTTATCGTTGTCATTCTCTTTAGGTTTTCAATGAACTTCGACAGACCTTTACTGTCAATACACAGTGTGACGTAGTCGAATGACTAGCTGACATGCTGTTACGCTTGAATATGAATGCGGTAGCGCTCTGTCAAAAAGGATAATATGATATCAGTAGGGTTTTGAAAACCGATTATCGAATAACCGGAAACCGGTTATTTTTTACTATTCGAAAACCGGATTTAGAATAATTTTAAATCCGGTTTTCAGGGTTCCATCCATTTGATGGAAATAATGTAGATAGTCGACAAATTGATCATCAAATCAAGTCACTGACTGCGAAATACATGCAACTAAATTTCCCGCATGTATGAAAGTAGACAGCAACGTGTTATGTTATATTGGCGAGCACCTAACTCCTTCACTTCTGATGCTTGCAAATATCATGTTAGTTACCAAACATCGCTTGTTCGCTTGTTCCAGGAAATCAACCTCTCGTGGGTTCTCTTTGTCTTGGCATTCGTGATGCAGGGAGCCTCAATAACACCTGACAACTGATTCGTTGCTCTGATTATTGTCTTTTCTTTTATAAGGCCATTAGTTTAGGTGAGATCAGTTTTCGAATCGGCATGAGAGCTGCTGTGCATCGCTTGAACCAGTGTATGGTATGGAACTATTTTGACCGTGAAGGCTCGAGTGCAGTATGCAAACGTTGTGGTCGGAAGCTATCAATTAAGGGTGGTTCTGCAAGTAGCCTCCGCGCTCATTTACGTCAAGTGCACTGTAGTTTACTTACGGATTCGAGAAATAACGATGCTTCGGATTCTGAATTGGTGGAGTCATCAGAGTCTCAGCCTAAAGTTCTAATCAAGAAGCAGAGATTTCAGCAATCCACCATCGAGAAATGTCTGAAAAAAGCCGAATATGATTCAATCGACGTTGTGTTAGCGAAGCTTGTGGCGATAGATGGCTTCTACATGAACGCCATCGTTCATTGAGAATTTCTTGAACGAGGGTTTACCATGCCAAAATGTCCTTCTAGCTTGACTAAAATATTGAATAATCATTCTTCTGATCTTAAGCAACAGATGACCGACAACTTCCGAGTGATGATTGAGAGAGGTCAGCGCTTTTCGTTCATGATCGATGCCGCTACGGTCGTCGACGGCGCCGCTACATGTCCATTTCATGCAATGACGGTGAGGAGCTTCATCAACTAGGAATGGTTCGCTTGTTTGGAAGATTAACAGCTGAAAACATCGTCATGTGTTTAATCGGAAGTTGGAGGAATTTGGTCTCTCTGTGGAAAAGCATGCTGTTGCTGTAGTTACGGAGGGTGCCAGTGCCATGAAAAGGATGGGAAGTGTGTTGATTCCATGCTTCCATCAAGTTTGCCTCGCACATGGTATACATCTTGCTGTTTGTAATGTTCTCTATCATGCCAAAATAACAGAGACTGATACCGATGAATCGGATTGTGAAACTTCCGATGAAAGCGACGACTTTGAGACAGATGACGACATTCTCGGAAATGAAAGTCTTCAACTGACTGGACAGATACTTCCTACAATCAAAAAAGTGCGACAACTGTTCCGCTATTTCAGAAAATCATCGTTGAAAGATGAAGTCTTGCAAAAGTATGTAAAACAGGAACTCAGTTATGAACTTGGTCTTTTCATCGACATCAAGATTCGCTGAAATAGTCTGCATGACATGATTTCGAGATTCGTGAAACTGAACAACTGTCTTCTCAATGCGTCACTCGATTTGACAGATGTTCCCGCAACCCTTACAGAAAATGAATGGGACCTCCTTGAATACCTTGCGAATACCTCGACCTGAAACGAATATGGTCGAGGCTTTTCATAGAGAGCAGTGAACAGACAACTGAAATCGAAGCATTCTCACAACATGATCCCGAAGCTATGAAACCGAACACAACGAGATTGCGCGATGAACTTCATCAATCTATTGTCGAAGCAACAACAACATCCACAACTTCTTAGCAAGACCAAAGCGTTCTGCGAAAGGAAATGAACCTTTTCGAGGCGACGAATTGCCTACCAAAAAATCTGAAACTGATCAGAGATGCCGGCCATTATCACTGTGTCTCCTACTACAGTTGAAGTCGAGCGATCCTTTTCAATCAGTGGTGGCTTTGTTTCCAAAGTTCGAAGTCGCCTTGGTGACACTACTATTGATTCTCTATAATTTCTTTAAGGATATTAAGGATTTCTTTAAGGACATCCTCTACACAGGCTTTGTTCATTTTGATTGCTTTCATGGTAATTCATTCAATTTAATAAGTAAAATAGCGATTTGCTATTTAGTGTCATGTTCTGTTGCTGAGTATTGCATTAAATGATTTCGATCAGTGCCCATGATTCTTTTCATTTTACTAAGTTTTCAACCCTCAGCTTCAAACTACGGCATCAATAGATCACTAAAACACGAACACATATGTCTATTAAAATTCTTGCTATAGACCTATACAACTATAGCCTAATGTCAATATCGAAAAAAGAAAGGCCTAATAACAGTCTTCTACACACATAAATCACTGCTGAGTAAGTGAAGGTACAGATATTTTCTTGTAATATGATAAATAATGAACAACGCCATAAGTTTCATGAAATCTACAAAACCGATTTTCGAATAGTTGTGAAAAAATATTCGAATACCGGTTAGCTAGCTCGAAAACCGGTTTTTTTAGAAACTCTAGATATCAGTATCACTTAGAGATGACTTCTGCCTTCACGCGCATTCTTTTTGTACCGTCAGTGTGGCATAGTGAAGAAGGTGCGAGCTCATCTCCACCGCGGACTTCGCTTCGATTCCTGGGTCAGGCGAGTGCGGTCGGCGTGGCCTAGTGAAGAAGGTGCGAGCTCATCTCCACCGCGGACTTCGCTTCGATTCCTGGGTCAGGCGAGTGCTGTTGGGGAATCAAGGTGTTGGTGTCTTTTGCTGACTTAGTAGTTGTCAATTTCAATGTAAATAAGAATTTCAACTTGACCACAGATTCATGTTCAAGTCGAAAGGATTTATCTTTATCGGGTTCGAATATACTTTTGGATATTTTTGACCACTAAAACAGATATGCCTCGACTTACTAGGGATTCATCTATATTTGATTGAAATTTTAGTATTATCATTAAAATCTAAGGCATGAAAGGAACGGTGATGTTCACAATCTGAGCAAAATAATGTTACGTAAGACTACCTCCGATTTATTGAATTATCTTGCATTCTGTAGTAAGATTAGCCTACCAGATATTAAAAAATGCAGGACTGAATCAGAGTCGTAGCGATATGTCTAGTCTGCGAAAGTCTGACTAGACTTTCTCTAGGGTCCAAATTGATAGAAGATGACCATAGTAGATCTTATCGGCTTTGATGTTACTGCCACGCCTCCTCATTAAAGACAGTTATAATTTAAACAAGAACAAACACCCTACAACCATGGCCTATCATGTTACAGATTAGAAGGCAGATCGCTGCGACTCTGATGCATGCAGAATATATGGTTCACTGAAATATAACAACATGTTGTATCAGTTACAGCAGAAAATATCGATTAAAAATCAAGTGGTAATATGAAATTGATCAAAAAGGAAAAATTCACCAAGTTTCCCAAATGAGTTCATTAAAGTTTGAAAAATCAAATGAAGGATATTTTCCAATGTGCACAAATAATAGCTAATATCACAATATCATAAGTTGCTGTAACAACTATAAGACTAACATTTAACTATACAACTAAATTTGGAAGTTAGCGACAATAGTTGAATGCCAACATCCAGCCACTATGATCGGCCATCTACACCTATCAAGGTCAAATTATATGACATCTCGAAGAAAATTAAAACAATTAGAAAGATTCTCAGAGAAAAATGAGAGATTTCGTTTTCAACTTGATTTTGGTTTTCAAGTGTCAGTTTTGAGACTGTACCGCAGTGAGTCACATTGGCATTATTATATCTATTTTAGCCGCTGCTTTTGTTTTCGCAGATTTGAAGCATTAAAATTTATTCTAAATAAGATGCCAGAGCTTACCATTTCATACAACCATTTTTAACACAAACAACATCAAATGCTACTCATAAATACTTATTAAAATTGAATTACTGAACTCTAAGGTGATACTAATAACAATGATTGTCAATTGTTGAATTATTAAGCATCATGTACTATATCGGCATACGAGTGCGAGCACTATGCAGGCATAGCACAAGGCCAAATATTGAATGATTTGGTTGACTAAGCATCAAATAATAACGTGAATCTTCAAGGGAAAAGATATATTTCATGACAAAGTTAGGAAGCATGTGACACAATTGTGTCAAAGAGTGGTTATATGAAATAATTCCATAGCAGCTTATTTGGATTAATTTTGTACGCTTCAAGTCGGCAAAAACCAAATGGTCTAACATGGCAGCTAATTATGAGTAAATACCTAACTGATTTTTCGTTTTGCGTCCATTATTCCTTCTTAGTAGGGGAGGTCGGGTTTTCACAATGGATTTTCTACACAATTCGTGACAACATCACTCTCCGTCAATCAAGTCAAGCCCTTCACAATCAGCAAGCATCGCTTAGGGAGGACGGCCTCTCGGCATTGGCCAGCGGTGGGTCCACGCCATGCGCACTTCTTGACCCAGATGTCTTCTGGTTTCCGGAGGACATGCGCGAACCATCTAAGACACTTCCTTTTCAAGACGATCTTCATTTCTTCTATTCCAAGAAGCTGATTAGCATGGAGGAAGCGAACCTGTCCTTCAAAGAAACACCGAGCATGCAACGAATCACTTTGCGTTCTGCTGTCACCATAAAATGAATGAATGCACTAAAGCAGATATGGCGGTTATTTATTTTCACTGCGGTGTAGTCTCAAAGCAGAAAACTCTTCATTAATACCACTACCACCCTTTGAAGATCTATAGATTGTACTGCTTTTGAAACTCAAACAACTCTATACATAAATCCTAAACATTTTGTAATGCCATTAAATATCTAACTGTCCACGCTTCTTCATTTCTACTGAGTTCATTCTTATAATTCTTGTGCTTCAAGAGTTCGACAGAATGCTCATGGTCACTTTTAGCCCGAGATTCATGGTAGATTTTTGATATCTGAAGTTTTACGCTTGCTATCAATATGAAACTTCCTGAAGGTGAATTCATTACAAATGAAATTTATATTAACTGATAAAATTTGATCTTTGATTGACAAAGGAAAGTATCACTTCTGATTGCTTTTTCAAAGAAGTCATGAACAGCCTGGGAAATTAATTGAAATCCATCTAAAATGAAAACATTCAAGATGACAGATTTTCTTCATTTCGCTGCTTAGGAATGCGCCGGAAAAGCTAGCGACCTGTGCAGCTACCTCCAAATGATGTAGTCCATCAGCTACACAAATCACTACCTCAATCAGCGTTTTCATCCCTTCAGTTACTCACTGTAAAAGAAATTTATTTCACAACAATAATCAGCGTGATGCGCGTATCACGATCACAATGTAAAGACATTGGCAAACAAACGTAAGTGCAAAAATTCAGTGAAATGAGAGATACACAATTAAAAGAAAGTTACAGGAACTTAATGAGAGTAGTCAAATCGGACTTTGAACTTTGAACGTACTTGTCTGTTGCACAACCGGGGTATGCCCGACTAGAAAATCATCAATTCGTCAAAAATAAATTTCAATTAATTGGAAGGAGCGATAAATTATACATCAACTTTTGAATCTCAATTGTTGTCCTCTTCAAGCAAAAACAAGCTTTTAGGGAAAAAAGTTGCAGATTCATATAGAATTATAAATCCGTTACATAAAAGAATGCGGATGGGCGAGATAGTGACTCAGTTTCTCCTTTTCAGTTGTCTGACAAGGAAAATCATTTTAGAAATAAGTTGCTGAATTTTATTATTAAAAAATGCTTCTTATTGGAAGTCACAGAAAGTGGCATGTCACAAGCGAGATTTCTACTTTTAAGGGGGAGCAATTAGTAAGTAAATATGTACTGTAGCAGACTTATTCGGGACCACTCAGATTTCCTCACGTGCGCAGAGAGAACGTTCTTAATGCGGAAACGTCTTAGTATGGACATGAAACCAATCTATATAGAGCCATTCGTCACACAATAAAAAAGAGCAGATGATTCTTGCACATTTTCCTACACAATAAATTAAATAGTGGGTTATCAATACAAAGCAACAATGAATTTAACTTACTTCCATTTTTACCTCTACGACCATCCCCTTTGATCGTCGCTGCACATACGCATTTTGTCTGACAGAGACGGTTATTAAAGGATAAAGTTCAACTTGCTATCGCACTTAAAAATTTCATTTTTTTTATTCTCGTGACGTATCGTATCGAAACCTGTCAGACCATACTTCATAGATGAGGTCAGAAGTCGACTACAATGTTGAATCACCCGATAAGGTCAGACAATATAAGTTGGCGGTTATCCAACCACACACTCGTAAAAGTAAACAGTGCAGGTACAAAGATGGCGAATTCAGATTGCATTTTATGATTTTTCCATTTGTATACGTGTCACTGAGACTAAACGTCTCAAATTACTTCAATTATCAGACAAGAACTTCACTGCACTTGCACCACCTAACATAAGTAGAACGCATGTCTACATTCGGCGGAGAAAGTCTACACAATGAAAGCAGCATCGAAGTTGGAAAATATACATGGAATGGTAGCAAATGCTGTAATATGAAAGATTATTCATGTACTGTTTGTCATTACAAAATATATAGTCGCACGTGGCTATGTCGTGTTCGCCAAGAGTGTACACCATCCGTTCGAAATTCTAAGATGCTCAGCATTGACTGGAACCATATTTGGAATGTCGTACGGATGCTGTAGCGTAGAACAAAACATTGAATTGGAAGTCCAGCTCGCATTCTCGCTCTCGCGCAGCAAAATGTAACGTTCATGCGGTAGTAAGTCAATGAATCAACAAGCTGTTATCTATCAACGATATCTTCTTTCAATAGTTGTTTATTTAATCAATTTTCCGCGAAATATTTCTGAGTTGAAAATGCAATTAAGCCAGGTTTTATCCCGCCTTCAATTCAGAACAGATCACTATCTATGGTCTATTCTGGTAATGAATAATAATAAGCTATGATCGTCGCTGGTCACTCATATCACAGACCTCGCATCATCATAGATTTGCTGCAGCACGCTCCTTCATACTGTATAGTGCTGGTACATGACTGTTGATGGTTCACTGATCTTGCTCACCTCTTATCAGTCAACGGCGGAATGATAAGAGAATTACAGACATCATGCGCGCATCATCAAGGCAGACTTGGTGATCTATCCCGGTCCGGGTCAAACGGTCATCTAGAATCATCGAAAATGTGAGAAAATTATCACTGCCAAGGTCAAGGAGCGACAAAACGGTTTCATAAACAACGATATCAGCTTCGTCTTGATAATCGTTCATCGTTTGCATGAGACAATAATTATCAGTTCGCCGTTGCCGAGAGTTTTCACAATAGCAGTTAGAGGCATGATGAGAGGATCGACATTGGTCTGTGAGGGCAACACTTAATATTTATTGACGACATAATACAAACACCTAGGAAAATCCATGTGGAAAAATGTCCAACTTTCCTCGCCCTGTGTTTAATTACATTTTTTATTTCAATTAAGTAGGCCGACTTTCTTGCCAACAAAGTTCTTAAGACGTTTCTAAAACAATCTTTGAAAACGTTTTTCTGATAGGCCCCTATAAAGGCACATTCCTTCGCTGATATGAATGTTCATGTTAGCTTCGTGACGCTCCTAACTGCAGCAGTGGTCACAGAATTTTTTGGGCGGAGAAACGTGTCCTCCGCTGACAAATCAGGTGATTGGCAGCCCGCAGCGAAACTTCGTCTATAGAAAATAGGGCTCTACTAGCGATTCATTTGACGACCGGTTACTAAAATTCCAGATCACAACGTCGATGTCTACCGGTAATAAATAAAGCAAAATTGTCTGATTAGTTTCATTTGCTAGGTAAATCACCAAAATATCGAACTTTCTGATTACAGATTAGATTAAAGGGGAAGCTTTTACGGAAAAAATATAACTGAAGGAATTTATGTACTTGTATCTGATACTATGAGAATCCTCCTCTCTTGAAATTTCATCGCTCTAATATAGCATGACGCTCTAAAATAATATGTACACGCATATAAAGGCAGGAAATCCTACTGTCTTTCTACCGTAGCAGCATTTGTGTACGCTGTAATGCATTGACGGAAAAAGTAAAACATTGCATCCCAGCAATTATAGCCATGAAATCCAGTCAGCCCTATGTGATTGAGATTCTTCGAAAGTCCCTAATGTGACAAAGTTGACATTGAACTATCAGCGTCGTATTAAGAGTAGCAGACTCACATGTTTCTACAATAGTTTAATGTAGCTACAATACCGTCAGACTCAGATTACGATACTTCGCTTTTGGTGATGAACATCTATTGGCAAAGGCGCGACAAGGATCGCTGCAGTCGAGGTGTTAGGGTTGTTCAGCCCCTCACACAACTCTAGTGACCATTTTCTTCTTTTAACACTTCGTAGTTACCCACTTTAGTAACTGTTCACTTAACTGAGCACCAATGGGCGCAACAATACCTTACTCGAGAACAACTTCCTGAAGATGTGCCGTAAATCACAAAGTTGATCCACAGTCATCAAATTGCTTCAATGGGAACTCCGAATAACAGAGCTAATTCTCACTATCAAACTGCTCTCTTGTTTGGACCGGTTCATCGCATCATAGCCCAATCATATTTAATACGCACCGCATCTCATCCGATGACCATATACATGATGCGGCACTTTCAAAATCACGATCATGATAATCCAAGGATGTCCCATTCCTCATACAGTCCGCAGTTACGCTTGTATTGATGATAATATATTCGATCTTATGAAAATTTCGTTGAGGTTTTCAATACTTTGCCTGTCCTTGTTGGCCACATGCAAAGCGAACATAATACTCTCTATTGTCATCAATAAATTATTCTGAATTAATGCATGCTGCACACCTACTTAATTCAGCCTTAATAAAGCAGGCAGTAGGGTTATAGTTCATAATAATTATTCACTCAAAACCGAGGCTGAGCCGAAAAATACAGAGATATATGCAGAGATAAATAAGCAAGTAACAAAAGCATTAAGTTGCAATTGCGAAAAGCGCAATGTGCAATATGGAAGGAAAGAGCTTATATACCTTTCAGCTTCACTAAACATCATTGGTTGCCTTTCTAAGTCTTCAAGTCGTCTTATTCGAGCGCTGTGGCATTCACTCGCTTAGGTTCGTCGGTTATTTCTCCAAACTGTCTGACAAAAACGCCTGTTTTGTCAAGAGGTGTTCATAATTGTAATCAATAAATAGAACATGCTTAGGGTCTACTCAGCCAAACAACACACGAAATCGTTGTCGCACAATACCTGTTGAGCCCACGAATGAGATAACTGCAAAGATGTCTACAGTCGTCAAAAAATTACCTTCAACACGAAGTCCAACCGCCTATGCATAACACGAAATTTATTTTCCGAATAGTTCATTTATAACATACAGATAAATGGTTCACTAGGGGAGGCTCAACAGATTAAAGTACTTACGAAATAATTTGAATTGAATTAAAAGTTCAGTCGCACAAGCCCTTCTGCCCATGTTCGGATACCGAGAAGCGCGCTCAGCTCACCGACACACAGGGTACACAAAGGAGGCGGTTAATACTCGTGACTTCGCCAGGTGTTAGTCAACTGTTTTGCGGTTTTAGCCGATGTCCGAGAAAGTGCCATGAATGTATGCTTTTCTATATATCCTTCGTCGTGGAAAGAAAAAGATTGCCGTCTATCTTTAGCTAGAACAGGTTAATTTAACAAATTATTTCAAACTAAAGATTTACGATGAATCACTGACAACACGAAAATGATACACAGTTGACTTGAATACACACGACACGAATGACATGGCTCAACACGACGCGAAGCAGTCGTGTACGAGTACGTATACGTGTCACAAACGAAGATTCCTACTACAAAGATAATGAGAATTAAACTGTCGCCAGTTTACTTTTTATCCGAAATTCTGTAGGTCTTCGCAATTGTCATTATATTTGTTAACTACAACAGACAGTTGCATCACGAAATGCTTGCCGCGCTGCCACACTGCACTGCAAGACTGTTGCTTTTAAAAGGTTGTCGCCCTACTCCCGTCTTTTTATCCTAAACATCATCTTTCTACTCACAGTATCTAACGTTTTCGCAAGTCCCTTTAGAAATTACCGAATCATATAGTGTCATAGGTTACTGGATCAGTCGATACTTCACTTTTAAATCGATGAAGATCAGAGCAGTCTCATAGGGCACCAAATAATCGCCTTGCATTGACAAGGTACCATCGGCCGGGAACCTTGGAAAAATAAATAATTATTAGACGGACGACTTTGTTTAAAAAAAACAATTTGTCGAACAAGTGCTATTTTTGTACTTCAACTATCTCAAAAACAAAAACTGCACTATGATAAAACACAAGATGCACCACAATGGATACGAAGCTTGTCTAGTATTGTAATGCACAATTAGTCATATATTCACTCTTTCGGTGCCTCAGTCCATGTGCTATCCTTACTGCCTCTCGGTAGTTGTTCCTGATGACTAATTTTACTTGATTTGTGATGTTCAATGAAATTGACACGTTTGAATTGAAATTCGCGCTCAACAACTAATCCGTAGTTTAAACAAAAAGATGTAGATTACTCACAGCGCACTTATAGCAGTTGTTGATCTAACTAATGTAATACAAATAAGTGAAGAAAAAATCGGCCGACTTTTTACACCTTCAAGAACTAGCCTCCATAAATAACTAATTTAGAAACCGGCCAATGGCCGGCCGACACGGAAAAATAAATGATTGGTCGGATTTTTTCGCCAGTACAGTATACTGAGTATTTACCCTTCATATAAATAGGATGGATAGCCTATCCGCTGTAGTTACAACAAAATGCGATCATACAAAGAATGCTCGATTAATGAGAGGATTGTCAGAAGATGAATACAATAGCAGAGTATCCAACATCTTTCATAGCAAGAAGTCGGTGCCACACATGATTAAGATACTTTTTTCGAACAATAATCTAATGATCTACAAGAAGTAAAGCGTGGTCATTTTTGATAATAGTAATGCGAATTTGATAAGGACCTAATGACTATAACATGGTCCACGCCCAAACACGAGCTGTATGACACACCAGATGGTAATTTTGCAAAATTCTCTTTTGAGAATGAACTCTTTCGTTTCAAAATGAAATAATTTGCATGAAATGCATGTACTTCTATACATGTATACACTTATCTAATTCGCATGAAACTTCACAAGTAGAAAATATCTTCAGCCGAGTTGAGTATTGAGTGGACCTGGTCTGAGATCATCGGAGTTCTTCTATTACAACTTACAAGTCTACTGTAAACCGGATTGATTTCTCCTCATTTTCTCATCTTATACAAGAAGCACGATCAGCACACCAAACTTACACACGCTGCTATATTAGGTGATGCGAAACACAGCCGTTCAAATAACATTCCAAACATCGTACTGTCTAGAAGTCGATACATTTTTTTAAAATTCCCGATTATCAATCAACTGTCATTGTCTTTCAGAAAGACAGGCACTTCATTTTACTAGACAACAGATTTCCATTATTTTTAGCATCTTAGCTCATCTCCCTGAAGTATTACGTCTGTCAAGGAGATAGGTCAGATAACCTATGATTGCCTTCAATCGAATTACTTAATTACATTTATAGATTCACATCATTTGACACAAATTTTGGAAGGGTAAACAACTGAGAGCGGCAGCAGAATTTCAACAAATGCCAGAAATGTCGCGTCCATGATACTCTACACCACTGAGCCACAGCAAAGAATTAATGTCTAAACAAACAAGGGATCAGCTTAAACTACTCGAATTTTACACTACAATAACTTAGTTTAAGAATCAAAATTTAGTGGTTTATCTGATCTGATTTGATTTGACAACAGCTAGCAATTAACAACATTAAAGTATCTCGCATCACTAACTAGAGATGAGTTGTTCGTCAATGTGTGTCGTGAGCGTAGTTAATTCCATAACTTCCTTTCCAACTAACAAGTACAAAGCATAATTTTTTAACTCTTGCAACGATTGTTATAATAGCGAGCACCAAGAGATTGTAGGTGATCTTTTATATCCTATAATTTGTCGATAAACAATGTTCCATACTCGTAGCTGAGATCACAGTTCTATCAGACTCACATTAACGTTCATAAAAGCAATATACTCTATACAATTTTGTATCGCTGCAGTGCGAGTGACATTAAATACATTGCTGCTTGAATTCCTGTCTAATTCAACACCACAGTGAAACCACAAATCTGCTTAGTCCCGCCACAGATCAGTCAATGATTGCAATCTGATGAATAGTTGTTTTGCATAAAACAACCTGACATCGGTTCACCGCAACATATTTTTGCAATTACTGACTTGTTTGATAGAGTTGAAGATGCCAACTACGTCATTGAAAATCATTTCGAAAGTACATTCAGGAGGGTACTATTTCGTGTAAGTCAATTACACTGATATTTCTGCTCGACAGGAAACAGAAGAAATAGTGTCTGCTGCTTGTCAATATTGAAATGTATAAAATTTGTAAAATACTATTACAAAGTTGTCTGCAAAGATCATATCATTCATTTTACTCGATTGTAAGATCTCCTTAGCACACTGGTTAAGTGATTGGCGTAGTGATTTCTTGATCGTGTGATCGATCTACAAGAACGTCACTGGAAGTTGACAAGAAAAGCATCCGAACTATAGGTACTGCAGCGCTCCAGCTAAATAAAGGTCAGCACCATCTAAACTCCACTGCAGTAGTGACGCAAAAGGTCGTCAGCGTTTCTACACGCCAGTCGCAGAAGTGCTTATTCGATCACCGTAAAATTCTCGAAATAAGCAGAAGGGCATCTTTATTGAATTCATAAATTTTCTTGATTCAAGTAACACTTACTCCTAATATAATCGACTAAGAATTCGATGTAGAGGTGAGGAATCAAGCTCAATATACTGTCATTATTATCATTAGGCCTATTTTGTTGACATTAAGATTTACTGTCGTATCCATCTTCCTGATATTTGCCAATTACACGTATAACAAAGATTCATGAAAAGTAATAAACCCATCAAGGATGTTTGAGAAGTTTAATATTTGGAACACTGCGTGTTGAATGTTGACCATGCGCAGGTGTCACTATTATGAGGCTGTAGAGAATAGCCAGTTCGTCTTCATACCATTTTAAGTGCATTGTTTTGGCAGCGTGACGACATTTATCCGGAAATAGCCGAGAAGCAATCATATTCACCAGAAGTCAAATCCGGAGGTATTCCTAAGAATCTTAACTTGACAATTATTCTGCTGCATACACGTGAATCTCTGACCCATTTCACTCATTATACGTACAGCCAATTCTACCGAGGTATTTTTAAATTGATCAATGTTATTTTACCGTTTGCGCCAGCCTATTTCACACTAATATTTTGTGCCTTGATTTATTTCATAATCGAATAAAAATGCATGTAACTAGGATGTCGCCAGCTCGCATACACGTTTTAAAAGTGAATCTGTAGCTCGAATAAGCTCAAATAACATAATAATTCATGCTTGGTAGGTGGGCTGCGTTGTAACAGCGTTCGATATAGATTTAAATACTCTCAGAATTTCAGATAATTTTTTTAAAATTTCACACCTACAAGCTTATACTTGCATGATGTATACTCGCATCAACAAAAAAGAGGCCTGAGCACCACTATCAAGTATCCACTACCATCCCTCAAAAGGTTTGGACGGTGACTACATAGACTGGTAGGAGTGTTGTGATACTCTCGTCTCTCAGCCCCTAATGCCTACTTCCAATGACAGTTTCGGGGCTCGATCATCCAAAAGATAACAGGACAAAGCAACAAGCCACCGTGTCAAGGAGACCACACCACCAGTAACCACGTTTAACCAAAAAATAAAAATGATCTTTTGAAAAAAATACATTCGAATGACACTTCGAAAGCTGCTTCAGATTCCACTGAATATTTGCTCAATCGATTACTTAATTGAATCTAAGTGAGAAAGACAAAACTGGGGAAGATTGGAAGTACAGGTACGGCAGCAAGCATCGTGGTAAAAGGGCATATCATAGATATACCATGCCAATGAGCCTCACCACAAAAATCTGGAAAGTATATATAATGCAAATGCATATTGTGAAAGAGAAATCGAGACCCGAGAAATGCGTTTCGGGGGAGAATTATTTCACAGGTCGATGAATAAGACACGTTCGAAAACAAATGCTATTGAGTTCACTACTACATGGACAGGAGACATGAATAACTGAGCAGAGCATCGTACGAATGAGATGAGTATAGAAGATCGTAAAAGAGCTGGGGGAAAATCAAATGATTTCACCAATGGACATCTTATTTTGCAATGATGATTTAAGTATCGAGTAGTGCTTGAATGGTGTATGGAATGATAAAGAACAAAAAAATCATGAGATCTGAAAGAGAAGGGAATTAAGTAGCTACTTGCAAATAGGCTGAGAGCTATATAAAAAAGTGTTATTAATTCCGTCACATTTCTTGTAATTGGTCTTTATTGAAATAAAATTCACAACATGCTGGAAAATATTAGCAAATACAATGAATTGGGAACACATGGCTTTTGTAAGTACGTCGAAGGCAAATTGCTACTTCAGGCTTGCATGCTTGAAAGTTGAAGTCTGAAAAACTGACTAAAATTAAAATTTGTAGTCACAAATTTGTATGAATCAGTTGATGAAAAAATGAAAAATTTTGTGATCATTAGAAAGTACGAAGAAAGAATCCATCCATCGTTGTAAAATCATTCAGATCTCATAAATATCTCACGGGATCCAACTGAATGAAGGCCTGATCATTTGTGCTTGTCTCAAAGAAATAACTAACCATCTAAGCGTGTGATTAAATGTGTAGACCAAATTAAGTTAATTCGAAAAACTTCAAACTGAATACCTTCAAAAATAATACATAGGCCTAGTAATATACAGTGCAAATATCATCAAATTTTAATAGGTTGTCAGCCAATCCCCCACTCTTGAAATATTTTATTTGAACATCGAATAGCAATGCGGTGTGCGTTGAGAAATACATGTGTGTATATCGGGCTAACCGGTTAAACACATGCATTCAGGTCTTAAATAAATAGGCCTAATTTTAAACATATTGTATAGTCTAGCAAAATTTACCTGATTTGTTATTTAGAGAAGTTTTTATTGATTTTTTTTGTCATTCATTTAGGGGCAAAGAGCACAATCTTTATCGCTAGAAGCTCCGGATGGTTCCATATACGTACTAGCGACCCCGAAATTCGGAAGCCGTGGTTTATGCATAAGTGCATTAGCTTGGGTGGCCCTCTTGTCACCATTTACTGTGCGATTTTGGAACTCATTTAATAGCTTAGTCGCTGATTTTTCTTCAAAATACCCCCACTGCGTTAAGTTGTTCTATTCTTGTTCAGATTTTTATTGCTTAAAAGTTGTGCACATGTAAAATATCTTACAGCTCATGAAATTGATAACATGAATTTAAATTATCATTTAGACATGACCTTTTTAGCATGCAAAACTCTCAACTTTAATTACATCATTAAAGGCTGCATAATTTGCAAATTTAGCATACCACGAGTCTGTTGAGAAACTGCATGTAAGCACGGTAAGAAACACAGAACACATTTTCGCCAATCCCTATCGGTTGATTGCACTTGTGAGTACAAATAAATTTATTTATAGTCAACCTAACGACTTAGATGAGAATAGCCATTATAAGTTACTTTTATAAGATGCAACATTACTGATTTGCAAAACTATATCCTTAGCGATTTCATTATAAGGGACGCGTCAAAGACTGAGCCATCACCTCACAGACATCATTGACACAGGCATGTGGAAACGAAGCAAATTTATGAAGTCATGAATATTTCATCCACATGTTGTGCAAACATATTAGTTATTTCACACAGAAATTTTATAGAAATGGTGGACTTAATAAAAGTCATGTTAATAGCAGTTGAAATGAAGAAATTATGCTCATTTAACTTAGTACAAAATGGCATTCCGGGGATATTTAATGGCTAATAGCCACGTGCTAATAGCCTATTTCGCTAAAATTTAACTTGTATCAATGAACAAAAGCCAATTTAAATGGGGCGTCATAAATGGTCACAGAATTTTCAGAGGGGAAAATTTTTGAAAGCCATAAATTCCTGCCTGCATGATGTATATCAGTATCAGTTGCTGAAATGCGGTAGCGGTATAGTGAGAACATCATTCATGACATCATTATCAAACATGAAAATATTGGGGCATTAGTGGGTTCTTGGAATTCAGTTGGTAGTTTTGGCCACATATTGACAGCCAAAGATACCCTATATCTACATCAGCGCTTCCTATCCGTTTTAAAAGCCATCCTTCCTGAGACTGACGACTGGTTATATCACATCCAGGTCTGTAGCCACGCGGGCAATCCAACATGACTTGTGATGGAAAATATGATGATGGAATCACACGCAAACAGGGAAAATATTCTATCCATCCCCCCCTGAAATGACGGTGCCTACAGAGCTACTCGCATCCCCTTGTTTTGAATCAAAATGGGGGTTAATTAGAAATTAGAATTCTAATCAAAATTAGAATTCAAAAACCGTCTAAAGTTTGTCACACTGCGGCATCAAAAATAGTGTCTCACTTTATAATCTTTGACCTCTCCTTGCCTTTTCTCTACAATTTTTCGCTCGAAACGTGGTTTCCTATATGGGTCAAATCACTTTCTGGATTCACAGCTTTGTATATTCATTCTTGATGTACAGAAGAGAACATTCAGATTCACAAACAACAATTGGACAAATTGAACAAGAATTTTCAAAGGTCTTTTAGAGAGAGTTGGATAACCAATCTGAATGATGACAAGTGAACGGGACTCGAAAAATTATCTCGTTGCTTTGGCACGCTTACATCTCGATTAATACATCGATTGATACATCTCGATTCGATTTCTTATTGCTGTATTTGAGGTTTGAATGGCTCAGAGGGATATTTTGTCAATCAATGATTCTGAACTCCTGACTAGGAAGAACTCTTTCAACAAACAAGACTTGATTCAAGCCGTTATAGCCTTAAAGGCTAAGAATGCCTCTCTCCTGACTGTTGACAATGTGTCAGATGTGATAGAAGAGAAAATGAAAAGCGCTGTAGAGCCTTTCCTTCGACAAATCAAGGACCTAACTAAGGAGCTTGCGATAATGAAGGACCAATATAAGAGACTCGAGGGTGAGATGCAACAGCTTCAAACGGAAACATCAGGATTGATAGTCACAACTACAGATGAAATTGAGCATAGTCTCTGGTTTGAATCTGTTGATGAGCGGAGACGTTGAGGATCGAAAGATTGATGACAGGAGAACATGTGAGGACTTGCTCAATTGCTTGGATATTTCGAAAGACGCAGTCAAGGAAGTTAAAAGAATTGGACGGTCAAATAATGGTTCTCGTCTTCTTCTAAGAATAACATTCGACTCCTTTGAAACACGATGTACTGTTCTCCGTAAATCGAAATCGTTGAGAGATTCTCCAATCTATGGAAAATCTTTCATCAACCCGGATAGAACACTGCTGCAAAGAGAGGAACACAAAGTTCTATTACAAGAATATCGACAAAGAAAAGAGTCTGGTGAACCGGTTTCTATTTATCGCGGAAAAATCATTACTCACACCCCTTTTTGAATTCGCTTTTAATACCTCAGTCAAAGAATTGCACCTCCCTTCCCAGTTTTCTTCTTGCCAACGTTTGTTCTGCTTTTCCGAAGATAGATGATATTCGATCAACATTATCCCAAATGAAGATTGACATTTTCGCTGCAACGGAGTCTTGGTTTCATGATGGGATTGAGGATTCAATCATTCATGCCCCAGGATACACTACTTCCTCGATGACCGTTCTAAGAAATCTGACATCACAGACTTTTTGATATCACAGTGTGGCGGAGACTTTAATCGACCTTCCAATTGTGAACGAACCAACTAGAGGTGCCGTTATACTGGACAAAATCTTGCTGTCAATTGGTTTAGCTAGCGACTATGACGCAGTGGTCTCTGCTCCCGATTCAAACTCAGATCATAAAAGCGTTTATGGAACTGTTTTCGTCGAACTTATTTTGATATGCGGGACAAACACATAAATAGTTTGATCAATATGATGGATATTAACTGGTCCACTTTTTACAGGGCCAATTTGTCTGTAAACGAAAAATGCGAGATCTTCCATGAATTCCTTAAATTTTGTGTTGATGAATGCATTCCAAAAACCGAGGTGCTTATGTCAGACAAGGATAAACCTTGGGTTACACCTTATGTAAAAATTGCCATTCAGAAAAGGTGGGATGCTTTCCGGTCAAGGGACTTCCGAAGCTACCAATTCTGGAAAGAAAAAGCTAAATCTGCAATTCTTAAAGCCAAGCAGAACTGGTCACGAAAAGCAAGCTGCAGTTCTAGAGATCTTTGGAATACAGTGAATGATTTAACTGGTGGGAAATCCACGAATTCTGTATTGAAACTGTGCTCAGATTTTCCTTCTCTTAACGATGCCGCAGATTCGATAAACAGCATATTTGGCGGATACTTCACTCCTGCTAGTGCCTTGACTTGTAATCCTGGACATGATGATAGCTGGTCCATTGATATTTCTGTTGATGAGGTTGAAAAAGAACTTTCACGATTGAATTGCCACAAAGCCTCTGGTAGCGATCAAATATCCTCGCATTTATAAAGTCATTGCTCCAATAATTGCAGGTCCTTTGGCACACATATTCAACCTGTCCATCACTGAACGTCGATTTCCTAACATCTGGAAATACAGCCATGTAACGCCAGTGCCAAAGACATGTCCTCGAACTTAAGATCTCTCGTCCAATCTCTCTCCTACCTGTGCCATCAAAGATACTTGAGGATTTTGCGATCATCTCTGCATAAGCGACTTCTCGATGGATTTGGCTCAGAACAATTTGGGGCCAGACCGAATTCTTCGACTTCGTGCGCACTGATAGCATTTATTCACAGCATTCTGGATATGCTATCAGATTCGAGTGTTGCTGGGGTTCAGATAGTCACGTATGATTGTTCGAGAGCATTTGACTCATCAGAGTCATCACTCCATCATTCAACGACTTGAGGAGCTGCAGTTTCCACATGGTTTTATTGACTGGACAATAGACTACTTAAAAGGAAGAAGGCAATCAGTCCGAATTGGAAATGTCGTGAGTAGGGCCATCCCCTCGACATCGGGTGTACCTCAGGGATCTGTGCTCGGGCCGGCATTTTACTGCTTAGTAGCAGGAGTCTACAGTGCATTGATAGGTCCTCATTTGTAATGAAGTACATTGATGATAATACTATCGCAGTCCCTATTGGAAGATCGGGTTCCTCAAATGTTCTGGCTGAACATACGAACATCATCTCATGGTTTGAAAGGAGAGACCTAAAGCTAAACCCGTCAAAATGCAAGACGCTTTTTGTTCCAAAATCCTCCATTGCCCTTCGGTGGAACTGAATAATATCGAGAGTGTCAGGGAAACCAGCCTCCTTGGTGTCATCTTAAATGAGCGACTTGAATGGTCTTCTCATATCAATGCAGTAGTCAAGTCTGCATCACGAAAAATGTATGCCTTGCGAGTTCTACGTCCTCTTCTATCAAAGAAAGATTTATTGAATGTGTACAACTGCTTATGAGATCTGTTCTCGAATATGCTTCTGCTGTCTACACAAATCTCCCTGCCTATCTGAGCGAAAAACTCTCGCGAATTCAAAACCGTGCGCATCGACTCATCTGTAGAGTTCCGTCTTCCCATATGTGCAACTGCAACTCATTTGAAAGTCTCAGCACTCGACGCTTAACTTCTGGAACCCGTCTGTTTTTGAAAGCTGCAAGTCGTGAAGATCATGTATTACATTCCCTCATTCCACCAAGGTCCTCTCGATCTGGCCGCTTCATCCACCTACCACTTCAAATGGACATTTCTCATCCTTCATCCCTTTCATCACATCAAGAATCAATAATTGTCACGTTGACTGATCAGACACTAGTTCATCACTTACACCTAGAGCTCACTGAAACGTGACTGATTTGTTCAATACTTAATTCGCACTCAATTGATTTGTACTTCCACTGCTGAAATTGATGATTTTCATTACTTCAATAAATATCTTACTTACTTACTTACTAGGGGCTCTTTCTGATCATCTACATCATCTACTTTCTCTCAAATACGTCTAGATATTCTGGGGAAAATATCTGTCAAATGCCTCTTTCAGCTGAGTGATTTCTCATTCAATAAACTTGCTGATCAGTAGTGACCAGTTATGAAAAAAATCTGATAGCCCTTGTGATGAAAAGGAATAGTTTGATTCTTGCATCCCCGCGAACCGAAACTCGCATAGATCGGAAAGCAATGATTTACATCTCTCAAAGACCAGCATTCTCCCATGCCCCCTCCCCTTAAATATGCCACAGAAATCATATGTTGATAAAAACGGAATCTGTTCGTGCATTCGAATGTATACGAACCGCCGAAGTAATTGGAAAAATTAATTTACACAACCAACCCCATTTCAGAGAAAAAACACGAGTCGGAACACTAGAACTATAAATCATTCCATTATTGCTTTTGAAAAACTACAACTTCATTAAAGAAAATTTCGAATCGATAAGAACACTCATGGACGCAAGGTAGTGTAGAGAACTTATGCTGCTCTTTCAGTTCTCAGCCATTAGACGTGTAATGAGAAATCCCATCCATTATTCATCGAGTTCTCGGTGGATAAATCAATTTCATGCTACAAAAGAAAAGTTGAATTCTGGTTCTTAGTCTACATATGGCTATAGTTTTATGCATTTTATAAATATTTTGTAACCAACCAGAATAATCATTGAGAAACATTAACTAACACGAAGACATCAACTAGATCGGATCACTGATCCAGATTGGATCTGATATAATTTGGTGATTGATAAGTGCTCTAACAAGAAAAAGCAATATCGACATTTTGATTTTCTCATATTCTATTGTAAGAAATGCCACTACGTGAATATTCCACTACTTCAAGCTTTAGCGTACGGTCGCCACTATATCTTAGGAGAGGTACCACCGGCGTTGTTTTAATTTTCTCCCAGGTAACTCTCCTGTTGACTTCCAATGACCAGGAACTCTGCCAAAAAGCTAACGGTTAACAAGACCAAGGCCACCATCATGTGCCATTGAAACCAGGTGTCAGCAAAAGCACATGTAGAAATAACAATCTCAGTAGCTAAATGTTATCCAGATACAAAACATTCATGATACATCAATGATTTCACGTCAGGATGCCCTATTAGATCAAAATTTGACCTCAGCACGACCTTCACGTTTCTGACTTCTGTTATCTTGAGGACTGCTAAATTGCAAAAAAATAGCAGATCATCATCCAGTGAAGACAAAAATGAGTCTAAGTTTTCTTCAATTACTAGTTGTGAATCCAAGTCCAAATAGACACACGGACTCCATCAATCCCAAGTTCTATAGCTTCAGCATCTTGTCTAGTTCTTTGTTGCTGCAATGCATAGCATGTTGATGAACTGATACGAATATGGAAGTTTTGATGTATTGCATTTCTTAGATGCCAGTATGACTTCATGAGACGCTGAATGAGGCATTTAGGGGCTCCTATAATAAGAATATCTCTACAAAAATGGAACTTCAGAATCTATGACCGCCATATCCAACACTTTTGCTGAAAATCAAATCTAGATAAGACAAACGGACAGCTTCATTTATCTAAATTAAGACAATTTAACGCTTCGAAAAACATCCGAAAAAATATTGTCTGCTGTCAATGTAAACGACAACAGAAGTCTAGAACTACCATGGATCCGTTGACCTGAAGGATAAATATCGCCATCTGCCTATTATTATTGGCATCGACTATAACTCTTTCTTGCGATATAATCGACTTTCTGTATTTCTTGCGATAATAATCATTTAGTGAGAAAAAGTTCGACTTTGCTTTCTTGAGCACGTAATTCTCGGTGACATATCGCTCTATCATTGGATTCATAAATGAATTTGTCGATAGTGAGATTGGATGAATACTAATAAAAGAATGTTATGCAAGAGTAGAATATTGCTTGGAATATAGATTGGACAATGACAATCTACAATCACCATTCGATCCAATCAAGAATATGCTAAAAGAAGAATGGGTTGACATCTCGTCATTGTTAACGGGCGCTAGATGATAGAATTGGCTTCAATCACCAACTGATTAATTGATTTGTGCATTGCTGAGATTCTGATTTCTCTTAGCTGAATCTCCTCTGAGACCACAAACATCAAATTGTCGGTAAGGGAATTGAGTCCCACAAACGGAAGGAAAGCGGTTGATGCAATGGATTATCACATTAATATTCAAAAAATGAAACATCTTGAATTCAATGCTCGCCATCTCCGAAGATTATGCATTCATAGGCATCTGTATATATGGTATATTGAAACCAATGAGCCCTAAAGGCTAGAGCGAAGAAGTTGGCCGACATTTAAGTAAACCATTCTTCTTATTTCAAGTGACACGTTTATTGCCATAAGCGTTTGAACAATGACAACAGAGCAAAGATGTTATATACATATTTTTCTATAGTATCTCATCACAATTCCTAGGAGATAATTATGATGTCAACACCTGACATGTATTTATGCGCAATTCAGATAACATTCGAATACTTGAGAGTTTAGATAACAGGGACATCAATTCACTCAGTCCTTCAATTTTCTAAATGTGTTCTCATTTAAGAACAGATCTTTCGCTTCTAAGTCGAATAACTTTACGGAGAAAATAGATCTTCTAAAAGCAACGATTTCCTACGTTGTAATCTGTTGCCCAGTAGTGGCCATTTGAATTGTGATTTTCAAATGCGGTTTCGCAAACAAGAGCTACTGAATGAGTTGTTACTGAATAGGAAGGCGATGACTCTCTATGCAAAGATGATGATGGATTGAAAGAATGATTGATGACTAGGATGCCAGGAGGGCGGTAAAGTGATGATGAGATCGACAAAGGAATCTTTCAACCCTTCACACACAGAGATTCTTTGACAGAAAAATCTAACAGATACAAGCGTCCCATTTCAAAAATTCACAGATTTCGAACAAGTAAGAAATATTCACAGGTAGGTAAACAAACTGACAATATAAGAAGAGACGGAATGAAATGAGGAAAGGGAAGACAGGGGGAACATCATGTTGGAGGAGTGCGGATAAGGTCAAGGACACCACACGTGACAGACACATCAATCCGGATTATTGCCTTTGACATAAGTCTCATCAAAATCCGATGGCTAATGATCACCCGGTGAAAGCCGAGCAGGTATCTTTGCACTTTTCAACTTAAAAGTTCTTAACATCGTACACGAGATCCGTTAATAGCGCTGTTGCGGTGCGGTGCTGGAGGTGAAAAGGTTCTACTGACGAGAAAGTGAGACACAGCAAATTGTTCACATGCACAAGCACTTAGGAACCGTTCAACAATATCCTTATCTCCTCAGTTATCGATTCCGCTATCGCGTCTCTTAACCGTCTGCCGATTGCGTAACAGCTCCTCGAAATTCATAATTACTTGTATGATAACTCTCAAGGTTTCCAATTCGTCCCAGACGGACTTGCAGAAGCCATGTATGGAAAAATAGGAAGAAAAATAGCACATTCGATTCTCGCATTCATGTCTCCTTGTGCCTACTGCTTATTTGTTTGATCTGTCGACCCTCCTTGGCAGCATGCACCTGATGCTAGACAAGGCAAGATGTTTCCTTGTGGACTGTGGCAAACCACACTCCAAATCCCAAGGTCCAACCACATTTTTTGAAAACTCTTAAAACTCGACACAGAACTGAACGATGCTTGATAACGATCCATTTATTTATTATGTCAATCTGTGAATTTTTCAGGGACTATTTAAATTGATGTTCACTCCCCCAACTAAAGTCGAAATGATGAATACTTCGCCATGAAATGAAAGCAATTACATAATTGCGACAGTTTAATAATAGCCGCAACCATTAATTCATCATTTTTACAACGTTCTCCCGTGGATTTACGTGATTGTTGAACAATTCCTTGCACGCAAATCCTTGTTGGGACGAAAATCAGTTGTAACCATAACAGGAATTGAGGCAAGGAAGAATAGTGAGATGCACAGGTATTGCTTGTAGAATTAATGATTGTTTTTCTAATACGAAGCCTGAGAGGATCTTCAGCAGAGAAAAAATGTGATGTTCTTTTGTTTACACAACATGCCTCATCCACCAGATTCCATTGGATGGATGAGATAACGTTTCCGATTTCTGAGTACATAAGCAACTCGCACGCCATTAATTCCCATTCACGACAAAACGACAGATGAAACACGCGCCGTGAAATCATGACCAAACTGCACCGAGCGGCCTTTCTATTGTTTTAGTTACGCAATAACTATCCTTCGTGGATGGGGTACCTATGTAACCTTCGTCTGAAAGATTCCGAAATATCTTAATTTTTATAACATTTTTAAGAATGAAGCTTCGCTGCAACTTCTTCAAATGATTCCATGATTCTGTGTTTAGAACATCAGAAAATTTCGTTAGTTTTGACACATACTTGTCCTTGTTAATTGGTTGGTTTCTGAAAGCTCAAGGCTACGCCAAACAACAAGTTCTGAATTTGGCTAAAACGAGATCCAACAAGTGCAATCAATTCTATTTTAGTAGCATTGTATGATTTCTTCATACACGCATTTGTAAGGATTTTATTTCAATGAAATATCAGTATTTAGATAAGGATCACTTACAACTTCAGTTGATAATACATCAACAACAACCGCATATTAACCATCGTGAAGTGTAGCCTACTTATTATATATTAACGTATTAACGTGTCACCTGACACAAATTTTATATACTCGTAATGCTGCATAAAGTAAATTCAGAATTTTGTACCTGGTGAAGAAACATGTCGCTCTACACATTGAATATCCTTCAGGAAAATACCGATTATCACGCGATCACGCGCCTTTTAAAACCTATATGCAATATTTGCTGTCACTCAGGTGTAATTTCATTTACTTCAATCATCATGTTTCACGGACGTGTATACATGCGAAGCTTCTATCTGATCAATTGTGTATTATCTTTCTTAGAGTGAAAATACAATACTGCTACATTTAGGAAAGAAGTATGATGTTTCTTTAGTTTACATTGGCGAACGAAGCTGAGCTGCGTGGAAACAAGAGTCCTATCATCGAAGCCCATGGTCTGACAGGCACAGTGCTGCCAACTCAATTTTTGGGTTTTGACCTCATCACAACTACAATGTAACCAGTATGTATAGGCTCAGGCTGTGAGAGTGGTTATGTTCTGATAAAATTTGATCTTAAATTACTACTCAGTCGAAACTGCTCTCAACTTCGACCGGACCAAAGTGACGAATAACTTTGTGCACCACGACCAGACATTTCTGCGGCTGATGTCGAGCGAAGAATGAGACCGTTTTGTATATGATCGGAATGACGTATTGTCGAACTGTCACGTACACCCTAATTGTTCTGTGTTCGAAGTAGACCCTTAGAGCATGAAGGGGTGAGAGGAGTAAGAGAACAAGAAGCCATAAAGACTCATAAAGAACTATAAAAATGTTTTACGCTCTATTTCGACTCTCCTGACAAAAAAATCGTCACAGGGGAGCTTACAGACGTCTTTCCGAGATCGTCATACGGTCAAATTATCTGTATACAACATCTGTTGAGGAATTGGTGGTAGAAAAATTACAAGTGCGGGCCTCGCTCGACGCTAATTCGTACGGTAAGTATTTAAAGAGTGCACCATCTATTTTATTTCTGTAACTTATGCTCTTGTCTTCCTTCAGACAGATTCGATCTGCCGCATTTTTAATCTACAATCAATCATACATTAGAATTGCCGCCTGGGCAATCCTAACGAAAAACAAATGCTTTCAATTCATCAATACACTGTATTTTGTAAACACAAATGTCGGTAGAGAGTATCTATCAAAAGACTTAACAAACGCAAGACTCGTAAAAAATTATATCTATCAATAAGACTCTTGAATAGGCTAAAAAAAAAAGAAAATCTGAACAACAGACTACTATCTATCTCTAGACCATAATAGGTAAAAAACAAAAAAACTCAGAAGAGCGAGGCAGCTCTAGTGTACAGTCTCACCAAAATGCTCAAAATGAAATTATGTCATTAAACCTACGCTCAAACGAACTTATGCTCAGCGCCTACTACAAGTTTCTATAAAACTGTCCCAAACTTATCGAATACAATACAACAATAAGATGTACTACTCGATTATACGTACTGACAACGCATGCACATGCTACTACTACACACTGTACAAAATAAACTGCATTGCAACGAAAACACAAACTTGAAGATAGACAATAATTGAGATAATGTTATAAAAACCGGGTACTGTTAGTTTTTGCAAACATGCTCAATTGTTTTCTTTATGATTCTTTCTTTTGATTTTGTCTGTTCCGCTGTCAATTTCTTTTCGTCTTTTTCAATCTTCTTGCGTTTCATCTGAATAAGCGACAGTTTCTTTTGTTACTCAGCTATCATCAATAAAGCAGATGATTCTTCTTGGAGTTCGCTTTTATTTGATGCTATTTGCTTTTGCTTGTTCAACAATGCCATCTGCTCTTTCGGTCTTTCCATTTCTTCCTCAATTTCCTCTTCCGCGCTGCTTGTTCGATGTTTTCTGGTCGGCGATTTTTTCTTTTCGGCCTCTTTCTCCTGTTTCAGCCTCTTCTTGTATGATGCATGAGCATTGAAGCCCATTTGGACCAGGTCTTCACTCAAAGGAAAATTGTAACAACAGTAGTTCGAAGCCCGCAGATAGCCACTGATAACCAAGCATGAGTTCACTGAGATTTCATTCAAACAGTTTCGCTTTTTAGTAACTGTATCTGAGAGACAACTAAAAGCTCGTTCTACCGCAGCATTTCCGTGAGGTATTGACAAAACGGAGGTGGACAATCGTGTGAGAATCGGATAGGCTTGTTGCGAAGTGTTGCAGTCACCGATGGCAGTCGATTTCAGACTCCCGACATGAAGCCAGTGCTGAACTATATCGTTCAGTTCTTCAACTGCGCGTGAAATCCCATATTGACCCCACTCCGTTATCAAGGATGTGACATCTTCACTGCTGTGCTTCATTTCTCTGGCAATGGAAACAACTATTGTTTCATCTTCGGTTTTCCGAAGAGCAGGATCCAGAAAACGAAGTTGCCTCACTCGCTTGTCGGCCAGCGGTAAATAGCCTTGAAGTTTACTGGACAAAGTACAATAAAACTTTCGGACACGGTTGAAAAATTCAGTGCGCACTGATTCACTAACAGAATCCAGTTTCTTTCCGGTGTCTTCACCGATAAATATGGCAGAATCTGGAAGTTGTGAATCTCGATCAAATGAAATTTGTCTTCAATCTTTTTGTGTTTTCATCAACAAATTCTTTCTTCAAAAAACATAAAAGAACATTTACAAACAGTTCGCGAACGTCAGAATACATTTTATGAACAAGAACAGAATTTCTTTGATAAACTTTTTCAAATTTGTTCAAAAGAGGAAGAACGGATTGCATGAACAACAGGTCCAAATGTATCAATATCAACGCAATGTCGTAACGATCGCAACACAACATACAATGTTCACTATCCATGCTACCCGCCACCACAATCAGCCATTGGACCAAAAAACAATACTGAAAGCAGAAAACTTAGTTTTAAATAATTGTAGGGGCTACTATTTGTATATTCTTATCGAAAATAGGAAACCATGGAAAATTCATGATACGATACAATACAAAATCATATAATATTCCTTTACAGATCATATGTATAAGTATTATCCTTATTTCCCTTCACGCACCTCTTCAAAATCCCACGCATTTCACGCAGAAATATTTTTTTCACGCACTGCGTAAATTTACGCAGGAGTGGCAGCACTGGACAGGCACCATGTGATAAAATCAAAGCTTTCATTGCTGTCAATATAAGGCGAATTGAACGTCCATTTGGGCAGAAAATGCACCGGTTATGGTCATAATATGCTTAAGAGCCTCAAAATCAAAAGTTTTAGAAAAAATAAAAGCACGAAAATAAAATCCTGGATTAGTTGATCTCTTTCCCAAGACAAAGTTGAACGCAAAAGTTTGGGAGTTATAAAATCATTAAATGTTTGTTGTTTAATTTTTGTGGAAGGACTGTTAGGCCAAGTTAACCAAAAATAACTTGGACTGTGTGAATGTCAAAATAAATAGCCTATATATTTATTATGCCTTTTCATGCTTACACGAAATTTGGAAGCGACATAAAACATTTTCGAATCAAAATCCTGAGACTCCTCTTGTATTTATTCGAGTTTTAATTCAACAGTTGATGAATAACTTAGCGATGTTTGAATGACTGAATCGGCAAGTCAAGTTCTCCAGACATAATTCAATGTATACGGTAAATATTGACTTTCCCATGAGGACGTGGCTAGTCTGAAGGTGTGATAACCTAATAAACTTACATGAACAACGAAGGCAGAAATAAAATTAATTATTCTTCAGTCGACTGACTTCACTAATAGCGAAAACATCAAAGCAAGGTTGTCATAAAGAGTTGAACAAATCATTGAAATTGCTGCATTCATTAACATATTCCACTTTGAAAATGTTTTAAGTCTTCGATAGAGTTATAGTTATATGAAAACTTTATTCCTTCAAATTTGGTCTTCCATATCACAAATTTGTCTACAATTTTCTGCTCGATAATTGCAGCTAGCATGTGAGATGCGATTTTTTTGTCAGATGGGAGAAAAATTTTCGGTTAAGTGGTGTAAAGAATGGGGTGAATAACGGGACTTGAGCCCCTAATCATTCAGGATAACTAAACCAGTCATTCTGTCAACTCATCTGCAGGTTGTATGCGCGAGCGACTCCACACATTGAGACCAAATGTCACCGTCATAAGGCAATATATTGGACAATGCTCCAGAATGTTAAATACTGATGAAAATGCGACAATCCTTTAGTAGTTAATGGCCCAATCATGCGCTCATTAATTGTATCTAGCTGGCTTGCAAGAGAGCTATAAGATCTATAAAAAAACCCTTCTAGACCTCCCATCATTTGTATAGTTTCATGAGCTCAAGTTACAACAGCTTCCAGTGTTGAAGCAATATAAATTGACTTATCTTCAAGAGTCCTTTCTATTCGTATCTGATTAATATGGCAGTTTATTTTCTTGAATTTCCTCCTTTGTTTTACTTACTCAGTCATACTACTGATGTTGAAAATAAAGACAATTAGCAAAACTTCGAGGCTGATTTTCGGATACCGTACTAACAAAGAAAGACGCTCGAGAATGTTGAATCTCAGATGAAACAACGATAGGAATACCAGCCTTGGGCAGAATGTCTATCTTCATCGCAGGTTATGCTTCTTTCCCTCTTACCCATTGCCTCGAATGCCTTGACTCCAGTAGACCGCAGAACTTTTCAAATCTTCGTGACAACTAGAGTGAACACCACGAATGTTCAAATTGACGCTAATAGGATTAGTAACTGCAGACAAATTTGTAATTTCGCATTGGCCATGCTATCTCAGGGTGAATAACAGCCAACGGGACAGATGGCGCTTGCGACTGATGCACCAGTCATGATTTGCTTTGCGCATTCACTTTTTTAAGGGACGTCCAGAAGACAACATTTCCCATTCTATTAAGAACAAGGATAAGAATTGTCTATTGAAAGCAACTTTGATTCCTCGTAGACGTATGTATTCAAACTGTGATGAGAGCTACCTTATTAGGTAACCTGCAAGTTGGTCAATCAATTTTCATTATTCTGAGACAAAACTAAAATTACTTTTTGAAGTTTCGTAATATATTTGAGTAATAATTTCTAACAATCTTTAAAAATTTGAAACTTAGTCATACAAAGGCAATCTATTACAGAGCTCATCATGTTTTATAAGAATATTTTCAAGCATTCAAGTGAAGATCACTGATTGTCCACAGCTATCATGGACGCTAATTGGTTGGTTTGAGAAACTTGTGTAACACAATTTGACTTGAAAATTCGCGATGAAGATTGGAGATTTCAAACAGATAGCTATAACTGTCGGAGTCGATTTGCTTCATCCATTTGTTACCGAGCAAATTTCAAAAGTTTTCGATTAACCTTTATTCAGACGCAATTTGCTTCCGGGTCTAAATACTCTAACAAACGATATTGTATTAATAAATGCTAAACTCGATAACATGGTGCAAAATTTTGTAACTACATTATTTTGAAATTGTGTATTTGACATTAGAGACAACTTTAGAAAGAAACTCACAACTACTTACAATTTCAGTGCGCCTAGGTTCGGTGCTTAGACCGCTACCTTTCATCGCTAATTGGGGGGTTCGTTGGTTGGCATGATATGGGCACGTGATGAGGAAAGAGAAGTGCTCATAACAGAGGAAGACCGAAGGAGACCTGGTCAGAAATGGTGAAGGAAGACCTAAACGCTGCAAGGCTCCAACCTCAAGACGCGGCCAATAGAGATCTGTGACGGGCTGATCTCCGAAAAATGGAAAAACCGTCCAACCCTGCGAGCCGGGACTAATACGCTAAATTAAATGGATAGTGAGTGACTGAATCATTAGAACCTGCTGCTCTTCCCTCTCAACGACGGCTGTGCTCTAATGAAGACATAAATGATGTTCAAGGCAATTAATTACAAGATTTTTGCCCTGATTAATTAAGGTTACCAATTCTGATGAAAAAACGGCCGGTCAGAGTAATAAATAGCAAGTGCGAAACAATATGGAAATCTACATGTAATGTTTAAGTCCGGTTGCCAGCACGAGTTTCTGCAGGGAGCGAGTCCGAAAATGAGACTTTCACAAGATGATGCACACCCTATACCTACGGCTACTACGAATACACGCATCTGCCAACTTCTATGCAGTTCACCTTGTCAGGCAGGATCAAAGGAAAATACGTACATCCAGTTAAAAGCTCATGTTCTCCATTGGATTGTTCATGGTCTATAACTTCGATAACGTCACATGACTATACTACGGAGGCAACAGTGACTCCACTCCATAAAGCTACTGTACGAAACCCCAAATAAAAGCTAATGAACCGCTGCATCTTCTGGAACTACGACAGGTAAAGGAAAACAGCAGCGATCGGTATACCCCGAAACAGCAAACTGATACCCGATGAAGGACAATGTCTTTAATTAAACAAATTCAGTGATAATGAAAAGAATATCATACGCAATTTTTTAGTATGGTTCGACTTTCGTAGAAAGATTTTCTTCCATCGGTGGGCCCATTTCGAAGCACTTGGAGGTCATCTAGGATGCATTTCTGTAGCCAAGTCATAATAAAACAATTAATCTCAACTTTGCATCAGGAATCCCTTGTAGTGTGATATGTGCATTGTACGTTTTTGAGCACACGACTGCGTGCATCATTTGTGATGACTGTGTTTACAGTTCTGTAAAGTCAAAATATAGCGAATTTCAAACACTGGAAATGAATACAAAGGCAAAACAGCAGTCTGCTTATTAGTAAATATCAGGTTGATTTTAGAGGTTCTAAGTAAACAAGGTCAAAGTTCTCATGAATTCGATTTTTTCAACTTAAAAAATCTACAACGCCGGAAAACTGAGGTTTCTGATGCTGATTGTTTCAAGCTTTACTTCCCAGACCCTCCCCATACCGATATTTACAGCATTTTTCTACGAATCCCCTTACATATCTATTGCTTAAAAAACCGAGCATACAGTAGGAAAAGTCACACAGTGCTATGCTCAGGGGTACAGTTTTTCTAAGTTAAGCAGATTTTTATTGCTTACTTCAAAGTAGTATGTGAAGACAATAGATCATTTAGGTAAAAAGCTTTAGTATGTGTCTCACAATCTGATAATACGTATATTCTATTATGAATGCATTGTATCATCAATTCTATCATGAAAGCACATTAAGAAACACACAAAATAAAACGATACATTTTGTCGGTCACTGTGCAATAACTGCGAGTTTATGCTTGCATGCACGAGCTATCATTATGTGCACGACTTCGACATAAGCAACCATCATTAGCTTTCAGCATGTCATTACTTACTTGCATAACTTTATCAATTGTGATTTTGCTATACGCGACACTGCAACGATAGAAAACCATTTCCCCGCAAAAATCAATGAGAGAATCCATAGCCACAGATATCATTGGTGGAGCTTTACTTGCTTAATTCAACTGAGATTCACTGACAGTGAGCTCAATAGTCGTTCTATTGAAAAATAGTTAAAGTCAGTAAATTATGCTTCTTAAATTTACATGTAGTAACAAAAAATGACTAAATGGTCTTCCCGGGCTATTCAAAGGTTAATTGCCTATTCCACTAAAACTGAAGGACGATTCCCGGGATCCGCCGCCACCTTGTCTAATGCATGCTCATAAAAAACATGATAAAACTACGTCTAGCAAGCAACCTATTTTCAAGCAAGATATGATTTTGAAAGGTATTTTGATGCATCTGTCGATGTGTATCTAAATTGAACTTTAAATTGTGCAGCTACTTGTCTAATTAACACTGACAAGGTTATGCGCTATGTTGACCGAATGATTGCGACAATAAAACTACATGAAGTCGCGGTTGAAATACTAGAGGATATGTCAAACGTTGCTGAATCAACTTTTCCATCAACGAGAATTGTACACTTGCAGTTAACTTTAATCAGCATTACATTACAATATCATGACAATTATATTAAGTATTTTGACTTTGGAAATAGTCAAATTGGTATAAGCTTAATATAATTCAATAGTTCACCGCTTCTCGAGCAATGGTTCACATGAATACTTTTAATAGTGACTCAAAATGTGCAGAAATCAGAAATCCACGCCTATCAAATAGTAGTGATATCTGTCTATAAACGTGCATAGATATAAATTGATTGGGGAGCGGTGCTCCTGAGGGCTAGCTCATGAGGATGGGTTGCATGGTACCAGTTGCTTCAACTACTCGTATTTATCATCGGACTTTGGCGACGGACCAATATTGCCTCCTTCAGACGGAGATTTGCTTCTTCGTTAGCTTTACCGAGAATATCGAAAGCAAACATATTATTACAGCGTTTTTCATGCATTTAGAAAGTAGATTAATGATTTATTATTCATGTGCTCTTTGGCGCGTAGGTGTAAGGTGCTTCCAATGTAGCCATAGTTTGGAATATTTTACTGGGGGCGGCAGCTATTGGGTGAGCAGGGTTTCAGTATCTTGTTGTTGACCCCTTGCTCCTGAAGATAATAGCGCTGAGCGATTGAAGTACATAGAGCTGATATAAATTTAATCCATTTAACTTTTCCCATAACACGGTAAAATGACTAGTCAAGATCCATTTAAATGACTTGAGAGCATGATTTGATTTAAATAAAATCACGGAATTCAGACACCGAAGGACTATGAAATCAGATAAAACAATATTGTGCTATTACAGTTTGAGGCATATTCCACGGCAAGATAGTCTAGTCCTGTAAAGAATTTCAGGTCTTCATGAAACAAATTCTTAATGATGTACGTTTAAGCTCTAGCTCTATTTAGATTAAGACATGGACATACACAAACTCCATCGGCCTGGATCGCAGACTTTCAAAGAAAACCACTTTCGACAAACACGAAATTCGTGCTACATGTAACAACTTGAACTCTCAACAACATGAACGGAAATTGCAACATTGTTTGGTCGATATCTTTATATCAGCTCTATTTCAACATCGCACGCGGAATTTACAACACATGGACGAAGTTACGGTTACTACTCAACGCTGAGAAATAGCAAATTGATGAACGAATCTGAGACTAAGTCACAGAAACACGAGATCTTTCACTGAATCTTCTGATTCTGTAACGGTGAAGTGGCATGTGAAAGATGAACTCAGACCAGGGAGACGGCCAGATTTCAAGCTTCAAATTCCTTATTTCATTGAAGTTCCACGATTTTTTTTATATTGACCAGATATGTTATTCCAATTACACCGCTAAAAAATTATCCGGAAACTTCTTAACTATTTTCATCATAAAATTTGAGACATCTCGTATTTGAATTTTGTCGCCAAATTTAATGACGTGAACGATATTTTACTCTATACGCACCTAGTTTCAAATTTTTTTTGAATTCTTTGACCAGTGGTTCTTGAGATTCTAAACATATACTTTCCTCAATGGCCTGCAGCCAGTGAACCACAATATGGAATTTAAATGATTAATATTGATAGAACTTATCTCAACGATCAAAAAAATACTTCATTTTCATCATCTAATTCATGAAGTTCCATGAAGTTGCATTTAGCGATTTTCAGACGTCAATCTTCAAACCTGTCAAGATGAAGCAACAAATTGCATTTTGAACTGCAGCGTAACCAGGACATCGAAATGCAACATATTAATAAATAGGCACGTTTGACACCAGATTATCAAAAAAGCATCCATAAGAGAAGCCAGTAAAACTGTCACAATGGACGAAGAACCGTTAATGCCAGAAGAACTCTTACTTGTCATCTCCGTTTTTCACCAGTTTCTATAGAAATAATGCGCGCGTGGTAGCCATAAAATTTGCTTGATGTTCGAGCGAAGTCCGTATAATACTGGAATAATCAAGGTCTCGATCTTTCTTGATTCTTCTCGCATTGCCATAATTAATTCCTCGTCACTTTCTTGTAATTGGTGTATATTGAAATAATATTCATAACAATGAAGAAAAAATTCGCACACATGATAATACAATGAATTGATAATGCATAGATTTCGAAACATTATCACGTCTCAGAAGCAATTTCGCTACTTCAGCCTTGAGGATGTATTGAATTTTTAGTCTGAAAAAAATGACTAAAGAAGCAAATTATTACAATGAAAGTTAAAAAATTATTTCATAAAAAGGGCTCTTTATTGTTCGTACTATTGCTACTGATCACATAAAATATTTCATTTTCATCAATTAGAAAGTACGAAAAAATAGCCCTTTTATTGAAATAATTTTTTAACTTTCATGTAATTTTTGCTTTTAGTCATTTTTTCAGACTAAAAATTCAAACATCCAAGGCTGAAGTAGCGAATTGCCTTCTGAGACGTGATATTTTCGAAATCTATGCATTATCAATTCATTGTATTATCATTTGCGAATTTTTTCTGCATGTTATGAATATTATTTCAATATACACCAATTACAAGAAAGTGACGGAATTAATTATACAATGCGAGAAGAATCAAGAAAGATCGAGACCTTGATTATCCAGTATTATACCGGACTTCGCTCGAAACATCAAGCAAATTTTATGGCTACCACGCGCGCATTATTTCTATAGAAACTGGTGAAAAACGGGATGACAAGTAAGAGTTCTTCTGGCATTAACGGTCTTCGTCCATTGTGACAGTTTACCTGGCTTCTCTTATGGATGCTTTTTGATAATCTGGTGTCAAACGTGCCTATTTATTAATATGTACATTTCGATGTCCTGGTTACGCTGCAGTTCAAAATGCAATTTGTTGCTTCATCTTGACAGGTTTGAAGATTGACGTCTGAAAAATCGATTAAATGCAACTTCATGGAACTTCATGAATTAGATGATGAAAATGAAGTATTTTTTGATCGTTGATAAGTTCTATCAATATTTAATCATTTAAATTCCATAAGTGGTTCACTGGCTGCAGGCCATTGAGGAAAGTATATGTTTAGAATCTCAAGAACCACTGGTCAAAGAATTCAAAAAAATTTGAAACTAGGTGCGATAGAGTAAAATATCGTTCACGTCAAAATTTGGCGACAAAATTCAAATACGAGATGTCTCAAATTTTATGATGAAAATAGTTAAGAAGTTTCCGGATAATTTTTTAGCGGTGTAATTGGAATAACATATCTGGTCAATATAAAAAAAATCGTGGAATCGTGAAATATGGAATTTGAAGCTTGAAATCTGGCCGTCTCCCTGGTCTGAGTTCATCTTTCACATGCCACTTCACCGTTACAGAATCAGAAGATTCAGTGAAAGATCTCGTGTTTCTGTGACTTAGTCTCAGATTCGTTCATCAATTTGCTATTTCTCAGCGTTGAGTAGTAACCGTAACTTCGTCCATGTGTTGTAAATTCCGCGTGCGATGTTGAAATAGAGCTGATATAAAGATATCGACCAAACAATGTTGCAATTTCCGTTCATGTTGTTGAGAGTTCAAGTTGTTACATGTAGCACGAATTTCGTGTTTGTCGAAAGTGGTTTTCTTTGAAAGTCTGCGATCAGGCCGATGGAGTTTGTGTATGTCCATGTCTTAATTAAATAGAGCTAGAGCTTAAACGTACATCATTAAGAATTTGTTTCATGAAGACCTGAAATTCTTTACAGGACTAGACTATCTTGCCGTGGAATATGCCTCAAACTGTAATAGCACAATATTGTTTTATCTGATTTCATAGTCCTTCGGTGTCTGAATTCCGTGATTTTATTTAAATCAAATCATGCTCTCAAGTCATTTAAATGGATCTTGACTAGTCATTTTACCGTGTTATGGGAAAAGTTAAATGGATTGAATTTATATCAGCTCTATGTACTTCAATCGCTCAGCGCTATTATCTTCAGGAGCAAGGGGTCAACAACAAGATACTGAAACCCTGCTCACCCAATAGCTGCCGCCCCCAGTAAAATATTCCAAACTATGGCTACATTGGAAGCACCTTACACCTACGCGCCAAAGAGCACATGAATAATAAATCATTAATCTACTTTCTAAATGCATGAAAAACGCTGTAATAATATGTTTGCTTTCGATATTCTCGGTAAAGCTAACGAAGAAGCAAATCTCCGTCTGAAGGAGGCAATATTGGTCCGTCGCCAAAGTCCGATGATAAATACGAGTAGTTGAAGCAACTGGTACCATGCAACCCATCCTCATGAGCTAGCCCTCAGGAGCACCGCTCCCCAATCAATTTATATCTATGCACGTTTATAGACAGATATCACTACTATTTGATAGGCGTGATTTCTGATTTCTGCACATTTTGAGTCACTTTTAAAAGTATTCTTGTGAACCTTTGCTCGTGAAGCGGTGAACTATTGAATTATATTAAGCTGATACCAATTTGACTATTTCCAAAGTCAAAATACTTAATATAATTGTCATGATATTGTAATGTAATGCTGATTAAAGTTAACTGCAAGTGTACAATTCTCGTTGATGGAAAAGTTGATTCAGCAACGTTTGACATATCCTCTAGTATTTCAACCGCGACTTCATGTAGTTTTTATTGTCGCAATCATTCGGTCAACATAGCGCATAACCTTGTCAGTGTTAATTAGACAAGTAGCTGCACAATTTAAAGTTCATTTAGATACACATCGACAGATGCATCAAAATACCTTTCAAAATCATATCTTGCTTGAAAATAGGTTGCTTGCTAGACGTAGTTTTATCATGTTTTTTATGAGCATGCATTAGACAAGGTGGCGGCGGATCCCGGGAATCGTCCTTCAGTTTTAGTGGAATAGGCAATTAACCTTTGAATAGCCCGGGAAGACCATTTAGTCATTTTTTGTTACTACATGTAAATTTAAGAAGCATAATTTACTGACTTTAACTATTTTCAATAGAACGACTATTGAGCTCACTGTCAGTGAATCTCAGTTGAATTAAGCAAGTAAAGCTCCACCAATGATATCTGTGGCTATGGATTCTCTCATTGATTTTTGCGGGGAAATGGTTTTCTATCGTTGCAGTGTCGCGTATAGCAAAATCACAATTGATAAAGTTATGCAAGTAAGTAATGACATGCTGAAAGCTAATGATGGTTGCTTATGTCGAAGTCGTGCACATAATGATAGCTCGTGCATGCAAGCATAAACTCGCAGTTATTGCACAGTGACCGACAAAATGTATCGTTTTATTTTGTGTGTTTCTTAATGTGCTTTCATGATAGAATTGATGATACAATGCATTCATAATAGAATATACGTATTATCAGATTGTGAGACACATACTAAAGCTTTTTACCTAAATGATCTATTGTCTTCACATACTACTTTGAAGTAAGCAATAAAAATCTGCTTAACTTAGAAAAACTGTACCCCTGAGCATAGTACTGTGTGACTTTTCCTACTGTATGCTCGGTTTTTTAAGCAATAGATATGTAAGGGGATTCGTCGAAAAATGCTGTAAATATCGGTATGGGGAGGGTCTGGGAAGTAAAGCTTGAAACAATCAGCATCAGAAACCTCAGTTTTCCGGCGTTGTAAAATTTTTAAGTTGAAAAAATCGAATTCATGAGAACTTTGACCTTGTTTACTTAGAACCTCTAAAATCAACCTGATATTTACTAATAAGCAGACTGCTGTTTTGCCTTTGTATTCATTTCCAGTGTTTGAAATTCGCTATATTTTGACTTTACAGAACTGTAAACAAAGTCATCACAAATGATGCACGCAGTCGTGTGTTCAAAAACGTACAATGCACATATCACACTACAAGGGATTCCTGATGCAAAGTTGAGATTAATTGTTTTATTATGACTTGGCTATAGAAATGCATCCTAGATTACCTCCAAGTGCTTCGAAATGGGCCCACCGATGGAAGAAAATCTTTCTACGAAAGTCGAACCATACTAAAAAATTGCGTATGATATTCTTTTCATTATCACTGAATTTGTTTAATTAAAGACATTGTCCTTCATCGGGTATCAGTTTGCTGTTTCGGGGTATACCGATCGCTGCTGTTTTCCTTTACCTGTCGTAGTTCCAGAAGATGCAGCGGTTCATTAGCTTTTATTTGGGTTTCGTACAGTAGCTTTATGGAGTGGAGTCACTGTTGCCTCCGTAGTATAGTCATGTGACGTTATCGAAGTTATAGACCATGAACAATCCAATGGAGAACATGAGCTTTTAACTGGATGTACGTATTTTCCTTTGATCCTGCCTGACAAGGTGAACTGCATAGAAGTTGGCAGATGCGTGTATTCGTAGTAGCCGTAGGTATAGGGTGTGCATCATCTTGTGAAAGTCTCATTTTCGGACTCGCTCCCTGCAGAAACTCGTGCTGGCAACCGGACTTAAACATTACATGTAGATTTCCATATTGTTTCGCACTTGCTATTTATTACTCTGACCGGCCGTTTTTTCATCAGAATTGGTAACCTTAATTAATCAGGGCAAAAATCTTGTAATTAATTGCCTTGAACATCATTTATCTCTTCATTAGAGCACAGCCGGCGTTGAGAGGGAAGAGCAGCAGGTTCTAATGATTCAGTCACTCACTATCCATTTAATTTAACGTATTAGTCCCGGCTCGCAGGGTTGGACGGTTTTTCCATTTTTCGGAGATCAGCCCGTCACAGATCTCTATTGGCCGCGTCTTGAGGTTGGAGCCTTGCAGCGTTTAGGTATTCCTTCACCATTTTTGACCAGGTCTCCTTCGGTCTTCCTCTGTTATGAGCACTTCTCTTTCCTCATCACGTGCCCATATCATGCCAACCAACGAACCCCCCAATTAGCGATGAAAGGTAGCGGTCTAAGCACCGAACCTAGGCGCACTGAAATTGTAAGTACTTGTGAGTTTCTTTCTAAAGTTGTCTCTAATGTCAAATACACAATTTCAAAATAATGTAGTTACAAAATTTTGCACCATGTTATCGAGTTTAGCATTTATTAATACAATATCGTTTGTTAGAGTATTTAGACCCGGAAGCAAATTGCGTCTGAATAAAGGTCAATCGAAAACTTTTGAAATTTGCTCGGTAACAAATGGATGAAGCAAATCGACTCCGACAGTTATAGCTATCTGTTTGAAATCTTCATCGCGAATTTTCAAGTCAAATTGTGTTACACAAGTTTCTCAAACCAACCAATTAGCGTCCATGATAGCTGTGGACAATCAGTGATCTTCACTTGAATGCTTGAAAATATTCGTATAAAACATGATGAGCTCTGTAATAGATTGCCTTTGTATGACTAAGTTTCAAATTTTTTAAAGATTGTTAGAAATTATTACTCAAATATATTACGAAACTTCAAAAAGTAATTTTAGTTTTGTCTCAGAATAATGAAAATTGATTGACCAACTTGCAGGTTACCTAATAAGGTAGCTCTCATCACAGTTTGAATACATACGTCTACGAGGAATCAAAGTTGCTTTCAATAGACAATTCTTATCCTTGTTGTTAATAGAATGGGAAATGTTGTCTTCTGGACGTCCCTTAAAAAAGTGAATGCGCAAAGCAAATCATGACTGGTGCATCAGTCGCAAGCGCCATCTGTCCCGTTGGCTGTTATTCACCCTGAGATAGCATGGCCAATGCGAAATTACAAATTTGTCTGCAGTTACTAATCCTATTAGCGTCAATTTGAACATTCGTGGTGTTCACTCTAGTTGTCACGAAGATTTGAAAAGTTCTGCGGTTCTACTGGAGTCAAGGCATTCGAGGCAATGGGTAAGAGGGAAAGAAGCATAACCTGCGATGAAGATAGACATTCTGCCCAAGGCTGGTATTCCTATCGTTGTTTCATCTGAGATTCAACATTCTCGAGCGTCTTTCTTTGTAGTACGGTATCCGAAAATCAGCCTCGAAGTTTTGCTAATTGTCCTTATTTTCAACATCAGTAGTATGACTGAGTAAGTAAAACAAAGGAGGAAATTCAAGAAAATAAA